>PVKV010037370.1:0-14859 GCA_004027835.1 Alouatta palliata
ACCACCTGTCCTAGCAGGGTATGACGGATCAGTAACGGTACCACCTGTCCTAGCAGGGTATGACGGATCAGTAACAGTACCACCTGTCCTAGCAGGGTATGACGGATCAGTAACAGTACCACCTGTCCTAGCAGGGTATGACAGATCAGTAACAGTACCACCTGTCCTAGCAGGGTATGACAGATCAGTAACAGTACCACCTGTCCTAGCAGGGTATGACAGATCAGTAACAGTATCACCTGTCCTAGCAGGGTATGACAGATCAATAACAGTACCACCTGTCCTAGCAGGGTATGACAGATCAATAACAGTACCACCTGCTATTTGTTGAGGACCTGCTCACTCTGACACTGGGCCAAGCTCAATTCATTATCACATTGAATCCTGGCCTGATACGGAACGATTATCATTCCCATCTTACAGAGGAGGAAATCTTGAAGGTTGAGTGACTTTCCTAAGTTGCAACAGCAAATAAGTGATGAAACTGAACCCAGCTGATAACCTTTCAGACCAGAGGTTGGCAAATTATAGCCCATGGGCCAAGTAAAGTTTTGCTGGAACACAGCTATGCACATTCGTTCATGTGCTGTCTGTGGCCGCTTTCCCATGACAAGGGCAGAGTTGAGGAGTCGCAGCAGAGGTGAGGTGGCCCGAAAAGCTGAAAATACTTGCTCCGTGGCTCTTTATGAAAAAAAGTTTGCCTACCTGTGTTCCTAGATTAGATTAGATTAGATTTGTAGGCCAGGTATGGTGGCTCACACCTGTAATCCCAGCAGTTTGGGAGGCCAAGGTGGGCGGATCACCTGAGGTCGGGAGTTCGAGACCAATCTGGCCAGCGTGGTGAAAGCCTGTCTCTACTAAAAATACAAAAATTAGCTGGGCGCGATGGTGCACGCCTGTAATCCCAGCTACTCTGGAGGCAGAGACAGGAGAATTGCTTGAACCTGGGAGGCAGAAGTTGCAGTGAGCCCAGATCACGCCACTGCACTCCAGCCTGGGCAACAGAGCGAGAGTCCATCTTAAAAGATTTGTAAATTTCAAGTGGTCATATTCCAGTGTATGTGTCTTCCAATAATCGTTTCTTCCTTACTTGCTTCCTTTTTTCCTTCTTTTCTTTTACCCTTTTTTTTTTTTTTAATACTTTTAAGTTCTGGGACACACGTGTAGAACGTGCAGGGTTGTTACATAAGTATACATGTGCCATGGTGGTTTGCTGCACCCATCAACCCATCACCTACATTAGGTATTTCTCCTAATGCTCTCCCTCCCCCAGCCCCCAACCCCCCAACAGGCCCCAGTGTGTGATGTTCCTTTCTCTGTGTCCATTTGTTCTCATTGTTCAGCCCCCACTCATGAATGAGAACATGCGGTGTTTGGTTTTCTCTTCCTGTGTTAGTTTGCTGAGAATGATGGCTTCCAGCTTCATCCATGTCCCTGCAAAGGACATGAACTCATCCTTGTTATGGCTGCATAGTATTCCATCATGTGTATGTACCACATTTTCTTTATCCAGTCTATCATTGATGGGCATTTGGGTTGGTTTTCTTATATTCTTTATGATGAAAAAAAAAATCAAGCATATGAAAGTAAAGCGAATAAAATAATTGGTCATTCCCTGGACCCAGTTTCAACAACTATCCCTGCCTGGCCTCTTTCCTCTCACACCTCTGGATTATTCTGAAGAAAACTCCAGTCATTGTATCATTTCGCCTATAAATATTTTAGTATATATTTCCGAAGAAAGGGATCTCTTTTTAAATGTAACCACAATATTATTATCTTACCCTCAGAATTTTAATAGTACTTCGTTAATGTCATCAAATACCCAGTGTCCCTGGTTAGCCCTCCTACTTTTTAAAACAGGTTTTTGTTTCTGTCAGAACTCAAACAGGTTCATGCGTTATAACTGGTTGATGTGCCTCTTTTTTTTTTGAGGCAGGGTCTCACTCTGTTGCCCAGGCTGGAGTACAGTGATACAATCATAGCTCACTGCAACCTCGAATTCCTGGGCTCAAGTGATCCTCTCCCTCCCAAGTAGCTGGGACTATGCGCATGTGCCACCACATCTGACTAAAATGTACCTCTTAATTACAGTGACCAACTGTCACAGCTTGGCCATGGACTGGCGGGGAGGAGGGGGCAGGGTTCCTGGGATTGCAGAACTTTCAATTTTCAGTTTTAAAACTGGGAAGGTCTTGAGGTGCACACATTTCCATGCTAAAAACAAGAAAGTCCCAGGCAAACTGAGACAAGTTAGTCAAGCCATGTCTTCTCGTCTGTGAGCTCCCTGTCCATCCTTTCCTGTATGTGCATGTGCACGTGGGCATGTGGGTCCGTGAGCACGTGTCTGCTCTTTGTATGTGGAAGAAACTGGAACATTTTTTCCTGAAAACTTTCCTCTGACTGCCCCTGATTGAACCAGGAGTTGATGCTGGTCTCAAGCTAACCCAGTGATATTCATTATCCCAGAAGTCTGAACTCAGAACTGGTTGATTTTGACGAGTCTGGGTTATTAGCTTTTTGCTTTTTTTTTTTAAAGAGACAGTCTTGCTGTGTTGCCCAGGCTGGTCTCCAACTCCTGGGCTCAAGCAGTCCTCCTGCCTTGGCCTCCCAAACTAGGTTATTAGTTTGAGTGCTGTAGGGTAAACCCAGGAGCTGAGGCAGTCATTGTGAGGGGCACTTTTCACCCAGGAAGTGTGTGGGACAGCTGAGAGAGCTGGCCTAGTGGAAGAGCTGGAGGAGGGACCTCACCCCTCGTGGGGAAGTGCCCACCTTGGTTCTGGGCTGTTCTCCCGGGCGCTTGTCTGTCCTCTGGGAAGCCCAGCTGTGCTTTTTCCAACTCCCCATGTGGTCACTAGAGAGCACGGTGCTCATGAGCTTGGGTTCAGTCCCAGCTCTGTCCCAAGCTGCAAGACCTTGAGCAAGTCCCCTCACCTCTAGCTGAGATTTTCCTGATCGCGACCCCATGGTGTCGTTTGACTTGTTCTTCCATCTCTGTATTTGCTATGCATAAGCAGTTGGATCTAGAGGCGTGATCAGGTTCAGATTCAGTGTTCTTAGCAAATCTACTTACAGATAATGCTGAGCACTTCCACTGGGAGGTTCCCAGTGTATGGCTCAGTCAACCCCAAGGCAGGGCAGGGGGCAATTGGCAGCAAGGTCTGGGCTGATCAGAACAAAATAATTGAGGCTATCTGGGGATGCATAAACTTCTCTCCCCCAGCATGTCAGGAAACCTCAGCCCATGTCATTGGTCATTAATAATGGAAGCAGAAACCATATTTCATTGCTGTGAAGGTAATTAAATTACTTTAAAAATCCACTCACATGTGATTCTTTCCATGCTTCCCACCAAATACGTGCCTCTCCCTCATTTGCTGCCATCCTGGGCTCTTAGCTGGAAGCGATGAAGGCTATTGAGGGGGCTTCTCAAGGCTGTGTGTCTTTGAGAAACAGCATGAAAAATGGGGTTCGCCATCCAAGCCCCACCTCCTCTGAGAAATGGAAGCACCTTCTCCCCACAGGGCATAGGGGATGCAGCACCATTTGTACTTCCAACCCAAGGTGAACTCTTTTTGATATTTTTTTTCCTTTATAAATCATGTTGTTTCAAACTTTTGTTATATGCTATGCAGGAAGTGAGAAGGAGAGCAGAGAAAATGCTTCTATTAAATTGATGGTGCTGCCGGGCATGGTGACTTATGCTGTAATCCCAGCATTTTGGGAGGCCAAGGCAGGAGGATCACTTGAACCCAGAAGTTTAAGACCAGCCTGGGCAACATAGTGAGGCCCCCATCTCTACCCAAAGAAACTTTTTTTTTTTTACTTTTTTCTTAAGTTTTTTCCTTTGTTTTGATACTATCTAGTCATCCAGAAGCACAATTTTTTAAAAAAATAAATCAGGCATGGTGGCACACGCCTGTGGTCCCAACTATTTCAGAGGCTAAGGTGGGAGGATCACTTGAGCCCAGGAGGTCAAGGCTGCAGTGAGCCATGATCACGCCACTGCCCCAGTCTGGGCAACAGAGCGAGACCCTGTCTCAAAGAAAAATGATGCTGCTAGTATTCCTAGGAAAATGCGAATGAGAAAACTGTGAGGAGCATTCAAGCTAAGAGGTCTGCTCTGCGTTTTATGTCAGACGCGAAGGTGTGGGGTATGGATGCAGGAAAAGGAGCTGGGTCTGCCCCGCCCAACCTGGACACAAACAGAAAAGTAGGGCCAGGGCAGCCTTCATCCCAACAGCAGAGCTGCAGCCTCAGATACCCACAGGAGCCTGGCAGGTACACGAAATGAACAACACAGGCACAGACGAGACAGTAGGGAGGCGTGGGGACTGCAGCAGGCAGGGACTCTGTAGGCCATCTGAAGGAGGGTGCTGTGCCCAGCTCGGGCAGATTACAGCAGTCTGGTCTTGCAGCTCATTTTTGGAGCTGAGAGCACGAACTTCAGAGCCAGGCTGCCCTGTCTCCTGATCCCTACTCTGCCAGATTTCCTAGCTGCATGACCTGGGGCAAGTGTCTGGATCTTTCTGCACCTCAGTTTCCTCATCTGGAAAGTAGAAATGATAACTGCACCTGCCACTGGTGTGACATAGAGGTTCATACAGTGAATGCCACCATCAGTGACACTGATCAGGTGAAATCTGCCATGGTGGGAGTATTTACACCACAGCAATTGGCAGACAATCAGAGCTTTTTAATTTTTTCTCATCAGACAGCCAGTTATTAAACCTTTACCAGCACAAGCACCTACCTCACAAGGCTTTTAGGAGGATTCTAGACTTAAAATACATAAAGCTCTTAAAACAGCGCCCAGCACACTGGCCACCCTCCAATTCAAAGTTATTCCTCTTCGTATCGTCAATGTGATTGTAATGAGGGAATGTAACACTACTGTGGCCACATCTTCCGATTCTTCTAGAGATGCTGGAAATCTTGATTTTTATGCAAAAAAAAAAAAAAACAAAAATCTCCAGATTCTTAACATCAATTATTTTTTTATTCTTTTTCTTTTTTTTCTGTCAATGTTCAGAAATAAACATCCGTTGTTTTTAAAATCTGAGCAAAACAAAGTGCATGTGGGAATTTGGGCCACAGGCCCCACGCTTGCAACCTTGGGCTTAGAGGAATGGACTATGGGTGTTGTCTGGCAAGGTGAGGTCTTTTCTCACCTCTCATCTTTGTACGCAGCTGCTCTCCCTCCTCTGTGGATCAACGGCCTGCCTCTCTTGTGTGAGCCTGCGCCTCCTCCTCCTTGAAGCCCTCCTAGCTGTGCCCTGCAGGGCACATGGCTCCAGCCTTGACTGTCCCTCCTCACAGCGATGCTTCCCTGCCACCCTCTGCCATGGCCAATGTCTTTCTGACTCTAGGACTGAGGGGTTGGAGCTGTATTTTGTTCATCTTGGTGTAGGGCTGTGTACATCAAGGATCATAATGATTAATAATAACAAAATCAACATCTATTGAGTATCATCTGTTTGCCAGGCCATGTGCTAAGCACCTTTTATGTATCATCACTGTAATCCTGATGATAATCCTCAGATGTGGATCTTTGCGCCCAAGGCCACGAAGAGGGAGGCATTTACTGGGAATCAAATCCAGGCTCCTCAACTCCGGAGCCCACTGCAGAGGGCCGAGTCCCCAACGAGCACAGCCGGTGGAACGCTGGAGGCAGCAAGGACCCCGGCCAGGCTGAACTGGGAACAGAGAGAGGAGGGCGTGCATACCCAGCTGAGGCTCTCCCGGGACTGTCTCAAGCCACACTCCACAGACACGTCTAGAAAGGACGCTGCTATATTTAAAAGCCTGGGCAGGGTAGCACTTCAGTGACATTTGGGCGGCCGCCTTTCCAGAAAGGGCACATGTGTTCTTTTAGCACCGCTCTTCTGGGCTGGTATTTCGGAGAACTTGTCAGGATCACTGCAAGGGGGAGGCCGCTGCCACTTGGGATCCCTGCAGCCTTCCCAGAGGCATGGCCACTGTGGCACCGAGCTGAGAGAGTGCAGGGTGGCGAGAGCTCACGGGCCAGGTCAGGGTCACCAAGCCGGCTCGGGGCAGCGGGTGTCAGTGGGGCCTGGCGTGCAGACCCTGGACAGCCCCGAGTCTCAAGAGGGTGCCTGTTGCTGGGGGCGGGATGGAGAGAGGGGTTCTTGGCATTGCTGACCCTCTGCCCATGCTCTGGTTTTTCGGCTCCAGCCCTCGTGCTCCAGCGCTTCCACCTCATGTTCCCCTGGACGACGTGATCTTCCCACACACCCTCACGACCCTTTGGCCAGAAATTCCAGGAACCATCTGTGGCAGGGCCACCCTTACACTGTGTTTAACAGTGAACAAAGCATATATTTTGTTTGTTTGTTTTTAAGGCGGAGTCTCTTGCTCTGTCACCCAGGCTGGAGTGCAGTGGTGTGATCTTAGTTCACTGCAGCCTCTGATTCCAGGTTCAAGCGATTCTCCTGCCTCAGCCTCCAGAGCACAGGTGCCCGCCACCACATCCGGCTAATTTTTTTTTTTTTTTTAAGTAGAAACAGGGTTTCACCAGGTTGGCCAGGTTGATCTTGAACTCGTGACCTCAGGTGATCCACCCGCCTTAGCCTCCCAAAATGCTGGGAATACAGGCATGAGCCACTGCACCTAGCCCAAAGCGTATCTTTTAACTGCTGGTGTCTTTACACCCCAGGTGGGTCCCGATGTCCCTGCTCTCTAGGTGGGGACACTGAGGCACAGAGGGTTCCAGGAAAGCTGCTGGTTCTTTCTCCATGTCCTAGGCACGTCTCACCACCCAGGAAGGCTCACATTCCTGCAGGCGCTGTCAATGGCCTTTCTCTCCAAGCCCAGGCTGGAGCTGAGTCAGAATGGCCTCTTCTTCTGTATGCAGGACTCACAGGGAGCTTTGGCTGGCAGTTTGCCAGCCACAGGGTGGGGAGGGGGGTGCTGCTTGGAAGCAGAAGTAGGACGAGGACCAGACCTCCTGCTATAGCAGTGTCTGTTGTCACCCGGCTGTGAAATCACTCCTTGGAGAGGTGGGGGAGGGGCTGGTGGGCCTTGAGAAATTTCAAGGAGGGGGGCGAAGCCGGGAAAAAGGGGGTGTCGGTCTAGGCCACAGAGAAACGCTAATGCTCGTGGGGCCTGGGCAGGCTTACACCCATACGGGGAGCCAAATGCAGACCCTCAGCCTGTCCCAACAGACGGCTGACACCCAGCTCCAGGTGGCCGCTGTCGATGGAAACATGGGCCCGGGGTGGCCAGATCCTCTAATTTCCCAAGAGAAGCCAGCAATTTGGAACTCTTCTGGTTTTTAAATACTGGCTCAATATATATGCACATATTTTCATGCTCACAGGACTTTATGGAGATATAATTTACATACAGTAAAATGCGCAAATCTTAAGTGTATAACTTGATGAATTTTGACAGCTCAAATATTTTTAAAACACTTGAGAGTCCAAGAAAATATGTTGTCCATGGACTGCATCTGGCCGCAGACCCTCCGTCCATGGCCCCCAGGCTGGTGTGGCGTGTGACCCCGGGAACGAGGTGGGACACACATGTGCAGTAAGCGCACACGACAGCATCCCGTGGGGAGGGGACAGGCTTTGGCAAGAGCCCAGTGATATGCATCATCCCTTTACTCGAGCAGCACAGAGAACAGACTTGGAAGCCTGGGCTGCAAATCTGAGCTCTGCCACTTGCTGTGTGACCTCGCACACGTGACCCCGCCTCCCTGAAGGCTCATTTTCCCCATCTGTGAAATGGGGAAGAAAATGATGCGGCTCCCAGGGCTATTGCACGGACTCACTGAGCTCACGTGATGAGCACTGAGAAAAAGTCCCAGATGCTATTATCTTTTTTTAATTAACAGACCCTAAATTTTTTTGGGAGGGGGAGACAGTCTCTATTGCCCAGGCAGGAGTGCAGTGGCGCGATCTTGGCTCACTGCAACCTCCGCCTCCCAGGTTCAGGTGATTCTCCTGTCTCAGCCTCCGGAGTAGCTGCGATTACAGGCACCTGCCACCATGCCCTGCTAATTTTTGTATTTTTAGTAGAAACAGGGTTGCACCATGTTGGCCAGGCTGGTCTCAGACTCCTGACTTCAGGTGATCCACCTGCCTTGAGCCTTCCAAAGTGCTGGAATTACTGGCATGAGCCACCACGTCCAGCCTAGACCCTAGTTTTTAGAGCAGTTTTATTTGGGTTTACAGAGAATTTGAGCAGAAAGCATAGGGAAATCCCATCGACTCCCTCTTCCCCCCACCATTTCCCCTTGACTAACGTCTTGTGTTAGCATGTGATGTATTCGTCACCGTGATGGACCAGTGTTGAGGTGTGATCATTCAGTGCAGTGCTTCCTTTACGGGAGGGGCCGCTGTTTGTGTTGCAAAGTTCTAGGGGCTTTGACAAATGCCTGATGCTGTGTACCCAGTGTCACAGTGTCATACAGGATGTTGTCACTGCCACTGGGAATATTTGTTCTCATGGCTGCTACAAGGAACTCCTGGTGGGCTGGTGGGAGCCTCCCCTTTCCCTCCCACTCAGGGAAGCACAGCACATTTAGGTAACAGAAGCGACATTTGAGGGGTGAACCTGAGTTTGTTCTGAATTACCCAAAATGGAAGCCACTGGCCCACTTCCATTTGGAGGGTGGGGGCATCACACAGATTCCAGCCCCAAATTCCCTACCACACAACTGGCTCTGAGTCAAAAAACAGCCCCTGCCCCCCAGCCATTCACACCCTACCTCAGCCCCTCTAGTGTGTATATCGGAGCTGCCTTCTCAGCCTCTCTGAGCCTCTAAAACAAGAGGACCCCAGGAGCATTTGGAGGCTCAGATGCGCTAATTCCCGTGAAAGGTCTTTGTAAGCTATAAAAAGCTCTAGATTAAAATTGGAAGGTATTATGATTATAATCAGTTAGGCAGAAAAACTGAATTGGCAAAGCAAGCCTGGCCTTCAGAGGCTGAGGCTTGGGGAGACATCCTGATCGGTTGCATGCGGTGGGGCTCGTGGCAATTGTCGGTGGCTTGTTCCTCTGGGAGGAGGTGGCCCAAAAGACGCACAGCTGGAAACTGCTTCTGGCTGGAATGGCAAGGTCAGAGCCGGAGCACCCACTCTAGGTTGCTCGTGGGTGAATGACCTGCCAACCACATGCCAAGCAGCATGGTTCCATGTTTATGGCATCAGCAGCTCCCAAAAGGAGAAAATTGGACACAGATGCTTCCCAGCGCCCATGGAAGTGGATCCGGATTCCCAGCTTCACGTACTGGCCACACCCCAGGCAAAGCAGGAAGCATAACTTCTGCCCTGGTCTCATCTCCGTGTATGACCGTGTCAAACGATCAATACTGCAGCTTTCAGCTCATTGTATGAGCATATAGTGTATTTTTTTTAATATCCCAAAGCAAAATTTATTTGTAAGGCGCTAAAGAAAGCCTCCCGTCCCTTTTATGCCAGAAGCCCTCGGAAGAGAAGTGAAATTGTGTATTCACTGCTAAAAAAAAAAAAAGCCCCGGCTTATACAATTTTGACAATAACAATAGAAAAATGATCTTTGTGCTTCAGTGCGTGGATGCTTAGAGGAAAACAGGCAGTCTGTTCAGGTAGCTGGTGAATTACAAATGAGTGGTTTGCCTTTGTTTTGAGTGACAAGCAATTTAAATGCAGTCTTACGTGGAGGCCTGGAAATTGTTTTTTTCCCCCAGAAGAGAGAGAGAATGAGAGGAAAAGGAAAAAAGGAAAAGGGGGGTGGGGAAGCTTCCTTTTGGAACTGAGAGATTATATTAGTTGCCACTGAGCAGAGGTGAGAAGTTAGAACTTCATTTGATAATTATAAAATCAGTAGTTTGTGATTGGACATAATTGATGATTACACTGTTGCTAATAGCAGGCCTGCCAGCCGTCGCTTGTGGGACATTTCATTTTTGCACTGCTTCCAAGCCGTGAAAGCCAGCCTGGCACGGAACACCACTCGCCGCATCTCCGGGAGCCTGACATAAATGCATTGGGGGCTTGTATTATGTTGGATCAAAAGTGTTCTTAATGCCAACATTTGAAAACACTTTGCTGTGTGCCTTATTTTTAGCCTGGGAATAATTACAAATATTAGAATAAAATTGCATGGCATTTCTCTTCCCACAGACCCACCCCTCAGAGCGAGCCTGGGTGGGAGGGCTTCCTAGGTCTTGCACTGGCCTCATTAAAATCCCAGTGGTGGTCCAGGGGCTGCAAGGGGATGTTCATGAGAGGGCAAGACAGTGTCTGTCTGTCTGTCTCTGTCTCTCTCCCTCTGTCCATCTGTGTGGGCCAGGATTACAAGGCTCACACCTGTAATCCCACTGCTTCAGGAGGTCAAGGCAGAAGGATCACTTGAGACTAAGTGTTCAAGACTAGCCTGGGCAACATAGCAAGACCCCACCTCTATTAAAAATTTTAAAATATTAGCCAGGCATGGTGGCATGTGCCCATAGTCCCAACTGCTTGTGAGGCTGAGGCAGAAAGATCCCTTGAGCCCAGGAGTCTGAGGCCACAGTGAGCTATGATGGCACCACATCACTGCACTCCAGTCTGGGCGACAGAGCAAGAACCCCATCCCTAAAAGATATAAATATATTATGTATGCCTGGGTGAATTAGAATCTAGAATCAGCGCACAACTGAGTTTGAAGGAGCCTTTGGCCCATAGCCCGGCACCTTTACTTTACAGATGGGGAAACTGAGGCTCCAAAAAGGAAAAGGACCACCCAAGGTGAACGGAGATGCAGGCCCCAGTTCAAACCGGAGCCCAGGTCTCCTCACTCCCAGGTTACTTCTCCTCTTTCCTACCCTGCTGTTCGCTTCCCCAAGACAAGGGCTGGGGCCTTTGGGGCAGACCCTGGGCCTCTGACCCTGCCCTACCAGAGAGCTTGTAAGAGGCCTCCGCGGAGCTGTCAGGGCCCCAGCTGACTTTGAGCCACTAGGAGGGCACCATTCTCCATGGTTCCCTGGGAAGCCTCAGGGTTTGATTTCAGTTTGGCAGGATTCGCTCAAGGAAGCTCTTAAGTTCCTTCCTTATATTATTCGTGGTTTATTCATTCAGTCAGTGTTAGTTTATTGCCCACTCTGTGCCCAGCCCCGCCTGGGCTTTGAGGGAGAAAAGTGTTAATATCATAGCAGGGGCCACTGAAGATCGTACGGTAGGCCAGGCGCCATGGCTGATGCCTGTGATCCCAGCGCTGTGCGAGACTGAAGCAGGAGAATCACGTGAACCCAGGAGTTTGAGACCAGTGTGGGCAACATAGTGAGACCCCCATCTCAGAAAGAGAGAGAGAGAAGGGGTGAGACAGAGAGAAGGAGAGAGGGGAGAGAGAGAGAAAAGAAAGAAAGAGTGGGGAGAGGGAAGGAAGGAAGGGAAGGAGGGGAGAGGGAGAGGGAGAGGGGGAAGGGGAGGGGATTATCCAGTTGTTCAAGCGCCAAACCACCGAGTCATCCTTGGCCCCTCTGAACACCTCCTTTCACTAAAACACAAATCAGGATGCCTGGTGCTTTTCCAGACATCCCTAAGGATCACTATGTGTCTGAGCAATGCAGGAGGAGGTGACTTGACCCCCTGGGGCGTGCACATAGTAGGTGCTCAGTGTGCACCACCAGCTGCCGTCGCCGACTTACTGTGCGCCCCCTGCCTATCACCATTGCAGGTTGAGACATTCAGGGCAGAATCTGGAAGCTGGGCCTGCAGCCCAGGGAGAGGGGGCCTCAGAGGTCAAACTTCAAATCACTAACTTGCACGAGGGTTCAAAATTAAGTAATGACTTACACCTGTGAGTTCAAAAATGAATTCGTGACTTACACCTGAGGGCTCAAAATGAATTAATGACTGTCACCTGAGGGTCCAAAAATGAATTAGTGACATACCTGAAAGGTCAAGTGAATTAATGAATTACACCTGAGGGTTCCGTAATGAATTAGTGACTTACACATGAGGGTTCAAAATGAATTAGTGATTTACATCTGAGAAGGCAAAACAATGACAATGACAGGTGGCCAAATGCATTAATTCTCTTCCAACCAATCAGTCTTTTTTTTTTTTTTTGAGACAGAATCTTGCACTGTTGCCAAGGCCGGAGTGCAGTGCTGCTATTTGAGCTCACTGCAACCGCCACCTCCCGGGTTCAAGAGATTCTAGTGCCTCAGCCTCCTGAGTAGCTGGAATTACAGGTGCACACCACTATACCCACCTAATTTTTGTATTTTTAGTAGAGACGGGATTCCACCATGTTGGCCAGGCTAGTCCTGAACTCCTGACCTCAGGTGATGGATCCGTCCACCTCAGCCTCCCAAAGTGCTGGGATTACAGGCATGAGCCGCCACGCCCAACCAGTCAGTCTTTAGGATCAGCTGGTGCTGGCTCCTGAGACCACGATGGGATAGGGCCTCTCTGGGACCCCTCCAGAGGCCCAGAGAGGGTCTCCAATTTCTGCCCTATTTTGGCAGGAGCCTGAGAACCCAGTTTGGCAACAGTAGCTATGAAAAACAAAAGCCAAAGTTATTTAAGCCCCAACATTAAAATGTAATTTTCATTTGCTTAACAGCATCACTGATGGATGGCAGAGAGCGCATTAGCACTCGCCGGGGACGGGGGCCCCAGCAGGCACACCTGGAGGCAGACAGGGTACAGTCCCACGGCTCCTCCTGGCCTCCTATGCCTTGCCCACCTGCCCACCTGGCTCCTCCAGCTCTTTTGGTTATTCCGGCTCTTTCCGTCAGCCCCCAACCAGAGAACTGATTCTGAGTGGAGGCTGAGAAGCATGGGCTTTGGTGTCAGACTAAGCTGAGTCTGAGTCTCAGTTCCCAATGCCCTGTGGCCCTCACCCTCTGTGCCTTGACATTTTCATCAGTTAAGTGGGACAGTCACACCCCTCAGAGTGATGAGGGTAAGCTAACATGTGTCCAGTACATAGGACAGGGAAACTGGCACAGAGTCGGTGCTCAGTAGTCACTGTTACCATCAATAATAATGCACAAATCAGCTAATCAAGGTAGCTGTTACCCCCATTTTCTGGGCGGTAAGAAATCAGGTTGCTGTAAAGAAAAGGGATCTCGGCTGCACGGTGGCTCACGCCTGGAATCCCAGCACTTTGGGAGGCCGAGGCGGGTAGATCACAAGGTCAAGAGATCGAGCTCATCCCGGCCAACATGGTGAAATCCCGTCTCTACTAAAAATACAAAAATTAGCTGGGTGTGGTGGTGTGCACCTGTAGTCCCAGCTACTCGGGAGGCCGAGGGGAGAATTGCTTGAACCTGGGAGGCAGAGGTTGCCGTGAGTCACTGCCCCACTCCAGCCTGATGACAGAGCAAGACTCCGTCTCAAAAAAAAGAAAAGGGATTTCTCACGGAGACTCTCAGAGTGAGTGGGAACCCTCAGGATAGTCTGGCCAGACCTCCCCACTTGCAGGTCTCCCTGAGTACCTCTAAAGCCTCAGATACATGGGCATGTACTTGGATGCCTCCCCTGATGAGGAGCTCAGTACCTCCCACCAGACCCCAAAGCACCCCTAAGTGATCACCATGAGCCCCTCCCCGTCTGGTACATCTGAGCAAGTCACGCCCCTGCTTCATGGCTTCCAGGGGTTCTCATCGCTCCTCCCCACGGCCCGTTAGTCCCTGCCCATTGGCTCCTGCCCACCGCGCCAAACCTATCTCCCAGCACAGCCCCCCTCGCTCTCCGTGGCCCTCTCCTCCCTGTGTCTCCCCCTACTCTTGCCCCTCTTTGCCCTCTGTGTTGCCCCCGATCGGCATGCCCCAGAGGGACAACCAGCCTTCAGAGGCCATCAAGGGACACCCCTTCCCCTCTGAACCCAGCTCATTCCTTCGCTCCCTGATCTCCGGGTTGCCTCTCCATTGCCCGAGTTCATTCTGAGACCCTCCAGGCCCCTGTCTCCTCTCACTCGCCCACCAGTCCAGCTTCTTCCGGAATTCCTGCCACATCAGACATCCAGTCCTCATCATCGCTCAGAACCACCCCCATCCCCAGAGCCCAGGAGTCAATTGGAGAGCGAGGCTATTCTCAAAGCATGTTCCACGGCACCCAGGGAAGGAGTCGTGCGCTCTTGCCCGCAGCCCCCCCCTTTTCTTGCCCATAGCACTTTGAGAAGCACAGTTTGCAGTTGCAGGTCTAGGCCCTAGAGTGAGAGGCACCTGGGCACCAGTGCCACCTCTGCCACTAAGTAGTTCTCTCATCTTGGCCGAGTGACTTAACCTCCCTGAGCCTCCTTTCTTTCTTCCTCTGTAGCACAGGCTGTGACAATGCTCCCGTCCTAGAGGCGTGCTGGGGGACGGGATTTCAGAATTGACACCTGGAGCACACAGTCAGCCTTAGAACTTGGCACAGAGCGGTTCTCAGTGGCTCCCAGATGTCACTGCGACCTCAGACAGCTTGGGGGAGCTCAGCCTGGGGGAGGGGGCCCAAATTTTCTGCTTTTAACCACCTGGCTGAAAAGAGCTACGTCGCTAGAACAGGCTTGCCTCGCCCCTGGCAGAAGCAGCTCTACACCTGCTGTGTTCGTCCTCGGGGGACCAAACACATTACCTCCCCTCGTATCACAGCGGGCCGTGCAAACGCCGTGGCTCCCACGGAGGCTGAGCTACTTCTCACGGTGACCTTCTTGAGGGTGTCTGTGAATGGTGGCCACCGCCTCTCTTCCCTCCTCCTCCCTCTTCTTGTTCCCCTCCTTCTTCCTCCTCTTCCCTTCTCCTCCTCCTCCTCCCTCTTCTTCCTCCTCCCTTTTCCTCCTCCACCTCTTCCTCCTCCCTCCTCCTCCCTCTTCCCCTCTTCCTCCACCTTCTTCCTCTTCTTCCCTCTTCTTCCTCTTCCTCCCTCCTCCCTCTTCCCC
>PVKV010037371.1:0-14860 GCA_004027835.1 Alouatta palliata
TAGGTACACACATGGCAGTGTGATTTGCTGCCTTCCTCCCCATCACCTATATCTGGTATTTCTCCCCATGCTATCCCTCCCCAACTCCCCACCCCCCGCTGTCCCTCCCCTTTTTCCCCCCCGACAGACCCCAGTGTGAGATGCTCCCCTCCCTGTGTCCATGTGTTCTCATTGTTCAACACCCGCCTATGAGTGAGAACATGTGGTGTTTGATTTTCTGTTCTTGTGTCAGTTTGCTGAGAATGATGGTTTCCAGTTTCATCCATGTCCCTACAAAGGACGCGAACTCATCATTTATTATGAGAATTTTAGAACTCCAAATAAAAATATTGCAAAGTGTCCACTGAAGGGTACTTCAGTAAACGCAGAACATGGCTGAATCCTGTGTGAAGCCACACTGCTGGGGGTTCCTACTGTCTCTGATGATTCATCTCATGCTGAATTCTGCCCATTACAAGTGATTTTTCTCCCCCTGTTGGGAAGCACATAATTAGTTTAGCATCTACTATGCTGTAATACCTCGATCTGAATCAGTAGGTTTCCCTAGATTGGAATTTCCCTGGGACAGGACCCCATGCTTTCTTTATCTGTTTCTTCAGTCCTGAAGATATATTATAAACAACTCGGGCTCAATGCATGTTAAATAAGCAACTCGTGGGCTGAAATAGTATCAGAGTTTAGGGGCAAAAATTCCTCTAGACTAATTTGTCAAAGAATAAGCCCGAAAGGTAAGATTTGGCATGAATTTCGAAGAGGAATCAAAGGAGAGGAGGCTGGGAAGGAGTGGTGCAGATAGCCCCCTCTCCACTCACCTCACTCAGCCCTGAGCGTGGGGAAGAGGATGTTCTGAGTTCCGAGGAGCAGAGGCAAAGGGGTGTGGCAATTGGAAAGCTGTGTTCAGGGCTGCTTGTGACATGCAGGGAAAAACATGGGACTATGGTAAACACAACTGGAAGAGCAGATCCAGGCATTTAATTTAAAGAGTTTTAAAAATGATGTTAATGAGGCCTTTTTGCTTGATTCTTTCCATTTTTCCCTCTGGTGATTGCCCAGATTTGAGATTGACACGATGAGGAAGCAGCTGTTTGCTTAAATAACCCAGGAAGCTGCTAGAGAGGAATGGGAAATGGTGATCCACAGACCTCAAGCTCTGGAGAGGCAGCAAAAGGCACCCTGGCCTGCTCTGACTCACAAGGCTCCAGGCGGTGGCCCTGGGGGAAGATCCTGGGTAGTGGCCCCAGGAGGTGGCATTGGATGGTGGCTCCGGGTGGTTGCCTCAAGTGACAGATCCCAGATGGTGACCCTCAGGGGGGTGGTACTGGATGGTGACTCTGGGTGGCTGCCCCTCCTTCTCCATTCCTGTGACTCAAACAGAGGCTATTTTCAGCTCCACTACCCTCTCCCCACATCATGATCTGAGGGGACCCAGAGGAGGCTGCATAGTTCTGTGACTTCAGAACTGGCAGGAAGAGGAACTGGAGCTTTCCTGCCAGCAGGAGTTGGCTAGATCAGACAGGGCCCCTGGAAAGGCTGTTGATGAGTATGGATGAGTCAAAAAGCCAGTGGCACCCTGGGAAGGTGTTGGGCCTGGCTTGTGCCTCTCACACACAAATTTTAAAAGCTGGTTTGCAGCATAGACATCGCTTAGTGTAGTGCAAGTTCAGCAAATTACTGGGGAGCTAGATGCCTCTTTTATTCCAGTTAATCAGATTATATGAACTGATTAAGTAGGATTTGTTAATAACATTCACTTACAAGCAGTGGAGAGCTTTATTAGTAAGTCATTAGGTTGGCAACTTTAAATACCTGGCATTCAAAAATAATTCCAAATGCTTTTGTATTGCAAACTTCTGGACTCTAAGAAAATAGCTAACACCTGGTGTGTTGCATTCCTGCAATGCTCTAAGACATTATAGGAAAAAAAAAAAAAAAAGAAACATGTCCCAGGCTTTCACAAAATAAGCTATGGCTCTGCTCTGAAAGCTGTTCTTTAGTTTTGTGCATGGTTCCCCCAACCTTCCTTCAGAAGAGCTTCAGCCTGGACGGACTCTTGGTGAAGAGACGCATCATCAACAGACCAGGCTTCTCTGGGTGACAGATGGATGCAGGTGGTCTGTTCTTCCCATTTCAAAGACAGAAAAGCAGCAACACATCATAATTTGTTTGCTTAATATGCCCCCTCATACAGAGAGGAAATAAAAAGAAATGAGAGAGTAGTGATTGGAATCCAGAGGCCTCGACTCCCAGACTTCCCCATGACTTCGCCAACGTAATTCACTCATGGATGTCCACTGTCAGTGGTGGCAATTGGCTTTGGGTGTGGTGATTGAGCACAGTCTGTAGAGTTGAAAGGTTTTGGGACTGGGCACAGTGGCTTACACCAGTAATCCCAGCACTTTGGGAGGCTGAGGCGGGTGGATCACAAGTTCAGGAGTTCGAGACCAGCCTGACCAAGGCGATGAAACCCCTTCTCTACTAAAAATACAAAAATTAGCCAGGTGTGGTGGCGGGCGCTGTAATCTCAGCTATTTGGGAGGCTGAGGCAGGAGAATAGCTTGAACCTGGGAGGTGGGGGTTGCAGTGAGCCGAGATCATGCCACTGCACTCCAGCCTGGGCAACAAGAATGAGGCTCCATTTCAGAAAAAAAGACAGAGTTTGGAGTCCTGGGCTTTCCCTGTGTTAAATTTGGCCAAGCTAACTACTCTGTGTCTCAGTTTTCTCATCCAAACCTCTTTGTATTTTAGGATTGAATGAGTTATCACATGTAAAGTGTTTGGAGCAGGCCCTGCCACATGTGAGGTAGCTCAGTGGATGGCAGCTATAGTGATATGTATGTTTCCCGTCACAGCTGTGGTGGAGCAGAGCGGCCATGGGGCACCTTTACTGACAGTGCCTGCCTTCTGTAACTTTGAGATGTAGTGGTGGATGAAGAACACGGTTGCATAAAATAATACTTAGGAGGGCACATGCGGATTAGGGCACATGGCATGGAAGCCAGGTGTCACATACACAAATACATTAAAAAGCCAAGTAGGCAGCTCAAGCCAGGAAGCAGGGGATGTAACAAGAAGTGGGGAGTCTGAGGCCTCGAGACGTGCAGGTCTGTCTACAGGAATCCCAATGCCTCAAGACGTGCAGGTCTGTCTGCAAGCATTCCAGTGCATTATGAAACTTTCTGTGGGCTGTACCTATCACATCTGAGGGCTGAGTCGTGCTCAGAAGCTGCTACAGTTACTGAGATTTGAAGTGAAAAGGCAAATAGGTTGGGTAAAAAAAAATGAGAGAATAACTGAGGAAGCCAGACTCTGGCCAAAATGAAAGGTGAAGAAATCTTGCCCTTTGGACCTGTGGTGTGCTACCCAGGACCCACGGGGGACACAGGTGTAGAGTCAGAGACTGGGGGCCTTGTCACCATATTAACTGCCCTCACCTAGGAGCGCCCCTTCTTCTATTTCCCCTTCCTCCCTCCCTTTTTTCTCGCCCTCCCTTCTTTTATGTCTCTATCTTTTCCTCACATTGCCCAGTGATACCTAGGGACAGTGCAAAGTTTCATCGGTGACATTCACCATTGGTCCAATAATCTTATACCAGACCATGCCTTCCACATCCTTCACAATACTCACAACCAAAAGTGTTAATTCTGTGAAGAGTTAGCACAGCAAGAAGACCCTAGTAGCAAAATACAAAACCTCAAGGAATAATTGAAGAATGGATAGGCTGGGCGTGGTGGCTCACGCCTGTAATCTCAGCACTTTGGGAGGCCGAGGCAGGCGGATCACCTGAGGTCAGGAGTTCAAGACCAGCCCGGCCAACATGGTGAAACCCTGTCTTTAAAAAAAGAAAAGAAAAGGAAAAATGGATAAAACCAGAATGCCAACAAAGCTAAATTTCTGGCTTATCCAAGCATGGACCAGAAACTAATTACTCCGAAATAAAAACTCATTTTCTATGTTATAAACAATACACAAAAGAAATGATTACTTGTCCTTAGCTATTAATCCATTATATGTGGCAAAGATAACATCAAGCTTCTTTCTTTCCTTTAGCTAATCTGCTAAGTTTCTCTCCGTAACCCCCAAGACATTATTTGGATGAGGTTACATTATCTATAAACATCACTAAGAACCACACCCTGAACATCTGTCAGCAATATACATCTTGAATAATTGGAGATCAAGAAGTTAAAGGAAACCAATGGTCATACCAACGGAGGAGAGAAGACAAACAGTCCCGCAAGGAGAAGAAGAACTGTGGAGCACACGGCTCCAAGTGTTAGGGAGTGAGGCAGGGGAGAATGCGGGGACAGCACAGATAGACGGCTGGTCACTCTCAATCCTAATATTAGCAATATGGCCTGTGGGTGCCACATGATCAATATGGCCAAGGGACAGACGTTTAGTATCAGAAAGACAAGAGTTTATATCTTGACCCTGTCACTGATGATCGCTGTAACTGTGGATATGTTCATTTGCTTTCTTGCGCCTTTTGCTTCATTTGAACAATGAGAGTGATAACATCACCAGGGTTACTGGTGCAGAAATTCACCTACAGTCAAAGGTACACCTATCAAGACATTGGTACAGAAATTCACCTACATTCAAATGTAGGTGTACATGGGTTGGGGCAGATAAAATCACCCAAAGTCATAAAGCTTCCTCCCAATCTGGTTTTTTACTGTTGTGAGGGGTTCCCTCTTTCTCTGTGTTCAGCTGCATTCCATTTGCATACTTTAGGAGAAAGCACTTAGCTTGGGACCTTTTCCTTGTACTCTTACCCTCTCCTCAGCATATCGCCCTTTGAACTTTTGTGGTAATAGTTTTACTGTTGTGATTTCTCTTCCTTAAAAGTACTCCCTGCTTCCAGGAATTTATGCAGGAGTTTCTTCCTTTCAAACCCCAAACAAACGACATTGTTTTTTACATGATATGATCCCAACAGGAATAAAAAGATAATGGCAACAGATTTTGGAAACTAGTAAGCAGATGGGTGAGTGTTGATCAATTTGGCTGACCTGAGGGGGCAGAATCCTAGGCCATCAGTTTGGGAAAAAAAAAAAAAAAAAAAAATAGCCCAGCAATTTTACAGAGATAACCAAAGGCTTAGGAATCCACGATACGAGTATCTATGGAAATGGGTTTAAAGCTGAGACTAGAAACATGAGTTATTGGTTAAAAGTCTAGTCAAGGGGCAGTTAGCTCTCTAGATAGCTTTGTCTGCTCTATGTAGACCAGGGACTGCTCCTCACCTCTCCCAGCAGGAGATAAGTGTTATTTTCTGGACTGACTACTAAGAGGAGGGGGTCTCTGTCCTGGGGAGCACTAGGCACAGTTAACAATAAAGATACCAAAGAAACAGGGGCATTGACTCCCAAGCCTCTTCCCACAATATTGATGGCCGGGCCTCTAACCTCTAGGCAAGAGACCAGATGGTTCTTCTCTGGGGAATTTGCCCAATGCAAGAGGAACGACCTAAAGATACTAATGTCAGAGGTTCCCTAAGGGAATGGCCCAACCAGGTCACTTTACACTGAAGGCCACATCAAATAAACCCCATCTGTGTGTTGACAGCTTCCAATCAGAACTTTAAGGTTTTGGTCTTAAATATGAGCAGACAATCAGGGGTCACTAGGCGTTTGAGGTGAGCCTCTAAAAATAAAGATGGAAACCAAAGCAAATAGCAAAAAACAAACTGGAGAAACAGAAACCGTGTAAGAAAAAATACTCAAAAACATAATTAAACTTTCAGAGAAAGCATCCATGAAACACAAACGAGATAAAAAAATATAAAAAATACCAAGATAATGAAAGAGGGCTTTTAGGAATTAAAAGCACTACAGCTGAAATGGAAAACCAACAAGAGGTTTTGGAAGATAAAATTATCTTATCTCAAAGTGGAACAAAAACAAAAACAGAAATGAGGGAAAAGAATAAAGATAAGGCTGGAAAAACAGAGGGAATGAAAATAATCACTCAGTCACAAGATTCCACAAAATGAAGCATCCAGAACAACGGGGGGAAATAATACCACGTTAAGGTACCGCATCAGGAGTTTTCAGACCACTTAAAGCCAAAAGAAGATCCTATGGGCTTCCAGAGAGGAAAACCAAACTACTTACAAAGGGGTGGAAATCTGAAGGGCCTTGTGTTTCTCAGCAGTTCAGAAATCTACACAGTGGTGGATCAATACCACCTAAAACTATGAGGCTATTGAGGTTAATCTCTAGATTAGTATGTACTCTCTTTTCAGTCAGATATTAATCAAGTGAGAGGGTAGCACGAAAACATTTTCTGGCTTTCAAACTATTTAATTCCCAAGCACTTTTTTTTTTTTTTAATCTCTTGGGAGAATTAAGAAACAGGAAGACATGAGTTTTAGAAAACAGGAGGTCAAATATGAAAGGCCCCTATAGGATGAGGGTGAGGCAGCTGTGTACCAGGCACAAGGAGCCAGGTCGGATTGGAGCCATCAGCGTTTCCAGGAGAGGACTTCCAGGCAAAAATCACAGAATAGTTAATGCATCTGAATGTCTTGATTTAGACAGTTGAATGTCTTTAAATAATTCTTGACTAGGTGGAAATGTTGAGACTGACTCCAGGCAAATGCTTATTTGCCATTACAAACTGAAATCAACAGAGAAAACAATCATTATTAACTCCAGGGAAAACAGAATTGTACAGAAATGTAATCAGAGAATATTATTATAATAATGTAACTACTCGTTATTGATCTAACCAAGATTATACAACATACATATACACATGCACATGCAGATAGATAGATAGATAACTATATTGAGAGGATGTGTGTGTGTGTGTGTTGATGGTGGTAGAAATAGAGTTAAATTACCATCTCCTAAAGCGGAAAGTCAAAGTGTAATGATTTCATCTAAAAAATATTAAGAAGTAACGGGGTGCAAGGTGACTTACACCTGTAATCCCAGCATTTTGGAAGGCTGAGGAGGGAGGATTGCTTGAGCCCAGGAATTCAAGACTAGCCTGGGCAAGCTGCTGAGACTCCATCTCTACAAAAAAAAAAAAAAAGAATAAACAAATAAATAAAAGAAATTAGCCAAGTGTGGTGGTGCATGCTTGTCGTCCCAGTTATTTGGAAGGCTAAGGTGGGAGGCTCACTTGAGCCTGGTAAGTTGAGGCTGCAGTGAGCTGAGATAGTGCCACTGCCTTCCAGCCTAAGCAACAGAGGGAGACTCTGTTTCAAAAAAAAAGAAAAGAAAAAAGAAAAATTAAGAAGTACTTTCAATTGATTGAACAAAAATCCACAAAAGTATTGGGTGAAAACAAGTGTATAAATAAACTATTTAGGATTATGGAGGTAAATGCCAAGATAATGGCTAAAAAGATATGAAAATGGTTGCCTCTGACAAGGGAAAATGAGAGAGTGAGTGGGATCACTGTTTTTTTCATAATAAACCTTGTAAAGCTATCTCACTCTTTAAATGTATGCAGCCATAACACAGATAGAAAATAAAATACATGTGACTCATATCACCAACCATTTTATCTTTGACATGAATCTACAGATATTGGAAGTTTATTTATTACTGACTGCAAGCAGTGCATTGTTTTTGCACAGTGTGCCCACGTCTTCGATAACTGTATTACTTTCCTTAGTGACACTTGTTTTTGGAAGGGTTGGAAATTTAATTTGAAATTGTGTTATAGTAACTTCTCTTGAATCTCTTTGTTGACATCAGTTCATTTTTTCTGTCTGACATTTCAGGAGATAACTCATCTCTGGTCTGGCCTTACAGCTTTCCTTAATGAACAACTGCAACCTTTGACATGTTTCTGGGTCTACTGGAGGCATTTTCATTTCTTTTGCTTTGCCATCTATATTCATGTTAATGTTTGGTGGTGAAATGACTTCTAAGTAGAATCAAAGGATGAACTTGAAGACTGCTGATTTAAAACACGGGCATGTATTCATAACAGAAGGTAAACATCTAGGAGGTTGTCCTAAGAGTAATCAAAGATGAAGTTAAATATTTTCACTCAGAGATGTCCGTCAAAGCCTTATTTATGACTCAATAAATAAAGGATTACAAAATGTCCAAATGACAGAACTGTATGTAGCCACTAGGCAACATATTAAAGAAAATATCAACTGGTATGGAAAATATTTATAATATGTTGCTAAGTAAAATAAATAGATCAGTAGACCAAAAGACTGTATAAATAAACATATAATTTTTATTAAAAAAGTGATATAGATATAAAAAAGACATACATTAGAATGCCTAAAGTATAGTCTTTTTAGATCTTAAGTAACATTGAATCTGTGGTGTTTTTGTTTTCCAGGATTTCTCCATGAAGCGTAAGTGGATTTCATAATTAGGAGAAAAGTGCTATTTTCAAAACAAAAGCAAACAAAAATACACCCTGACTTATTTTTCTTGCCACTGAGAAGACTTGGCTTTGCTGAAATTAATATTATTGAAGGAAAAAGGAGTAGAAATCTTGTCGGTTGATGCTAGCTGGGTTTGGTTCTGGGTTTGGAAGGCTTAACATATTTCGGGCCAGTTCTGTTATTTGTTCTGACCATTGTGAATAGACGTGTTTGTTATCATCCTCTGGATTCTTCAGATTACCGCCATTTGAAAGTAGTTTATAACAGTATGGCTACTCAAACCATTCGGAGGTATCAGATTTAGTAGATTTGCTATTTGACTTAAATCAAAGGTTCTATAATTGGTGAGCAAGTTCACCTGCCAGTTTCTGGGCAATTAGAAGATTAGGCTCCCTATATGTTTTTTCCCCTACTTGCCTAGACAAAAGGCTTTTTGTTACTGTGTAAATCTTTCATGCTACGCTTGCGGCAGTAGTGACAAGGAATACTGAAATTTAGTAAAACGCTCACACCAGGCCACAGAGAGGAGGGTGTGGAAATGGTGCCAGGGAAAGACAGCTTGAGACGACAACTAGCACTTGCAGAACTACTTTCAAGGTGCCCATGCCCTGGACTGGCTGGAGAACATGCCAGGGTGTGGCAGGGAGGCAGGAGGCCTGGATGGTTCACCGTATCATTTACTGCGATCCTGCATTTGAAAGAGATAACTGTGAAGGGGGAGACAGCAGTTGAATTATAGGGCTAAGGCACTTGAGCCCTTAAAACAAAATTTCCCATGAAACATGGGACTATGTTTGTCCATGCTGTGCTAAGCTTCCCTACAGACATGTATGGAGTGTCTTTAAATCAGTGGAGAACAGGCTGGGCGTGTGGTTCACATCTGTAATCCCAGCACTTTGGGAGACCAAGGCAGGTGGAGTTCGAGACCTGAGGTTAGGAGTTCGAGACCAGCCTGGTCACCATGGCTTTTTACTTTTTGTAGAGATGGGGATTCACTATGTTGCCCAGGCTGTTCTCAAACTCCTGGACTCAAGCAATCCTCCTGCTTTTACCTCCCAAAGTGCTGGGATTACAGGCATGAACTACTATCTGGCCTGATCTACATTTTCTGGGAGTGTTTTATCCTCTGTTATCTCGATCCCAGGTCCTTGATCTTGTGTCTGAAGTCATGGATGGACATCATGAGATTGAAGAATTCCCAGAAATTCAGTGTCACATTGTGTATGCATGTATGTGACTCTCAGAGGAGCGCCTGACTCCAAAAATATTGAGCCCCTAGTCTGGATGCTGTGCTTGGTCAAGAGAAAAATCTCCTCTTTAATTTGCTTTGTACTAAGATTTAACATCCATTTGTTGAGAACTTACCAGGCTCCATGCCTGGTGCTTTAAAATATATTCTTTCATTTAATCTCCACCCAACCTAGACAGAGTTCATAATGTCATCTCCATTTTACTTCAGAGGTACTGTATTCACAATGGTGAAGTGGCCTACCCAGAATGTCAACACTAATACATGTCAGAGCTGTGTTGAGATTTGGGCCTCTCTCTCCCCTAGATGTAAGGCCTTCCCCAGAACTTGGTACAAAGGGCAGGCATGGCCCAGGACTCTCCACACAGTCAGTGATAAAAATCCACAGATTGACTGGCAGCGTGTGAAGGGGGTCATTGAAATATGGGTTATGGAAACCCATGAAGGGAGTTCATCTCTGTGGGCTTCATGAAAACGTCAAACCCTGAAGGGCCAATCCTGCCCCCTCTCATATTCAAAGGATCCCTAATTGAACTGCAACTTAAAAAGACAGCTTGTCATATTATTTGGCCTTAAAAAAGGAAGGAAATTCTGACACATGCTACAACATGGATGAACCTTGAGGACATTGCACTAAGTGAAATAAGCTGGTCATCAAAGGATAAATACCATATGATTCCACTTATCTGAGGTACTTAGAGTAGTCAGACTCATACAGACAGAAAGAAGAATGCTGGTTGCCAGGATCTGGGAGGAGAGGGAGCTGGGGACATATTGCTTAATGAGTGCAGAGTTTCAGTCTTGCAAGATGAATAGTTCTAGAGATTGGATGCACAACAGTGTGTGTGTACGAAATACTACTGAACTGTACTCATGAAAATAGTTAAGATGATAAGTTTTATATGTATTTTACCACAAATAAAAATGAATATTTGGCCAGGCGCGGTGGCTCACGCCTGTAATCCAAGCACTTTGGAGGCCAAGGCGGGTGGATCACCTGAGGTCGGGAGTTCAAGACCAGCCTGACCAACATGGTGAGGCCCCGTCTTTAAAAAAATAAATAAATAAAAATGAATATTTAAAAAACAGCTCATATATGCACTTGCAGTAAAGTTCTATAGACCCATCGTTCTGTTCCTGTTGATCATTCTCCCCTCCCCAAGTAGAAGAGTGGAAACCTAGACTGCCTGAGCAGAATGGGTGTGACTGTGAGGTGCTCCCAGACAGTGACCCTGGTTCACACACAAGTGCCTGGGTGTATGCTAATAGGCTTGAGGCTCTGCCCTGGAAGTTAGCTTCCCAGTTGTCCTTTTCTTCAAGCTCACAATATGTCTGAGCAGAATGAGCAACTCTTTATAATATTTGGCTACACCTCCCCCCATTTTCTTCTCCTTAACAACGTACAAAGCCATAGCACTGGCTTCCGCCACAGCTGATGTGTGGGATGCTCAGGCTCTGAAGAGCCTCTACTAAGAAGACTGCCAGGTCCTCGCCCTTCCAACACTAATAATGCTGGCTCATGGGACTTAGGAAGTCTCTCCAGAAGTCATGCTACCCACTGGCAGGCCAGGGCCCCTGGGAAATCTCCATCCAGAGAGGAGCAAGTTCGTGAAATTTAATTGCTGATTCTCCAAATTTAAAGCCCGAGGTTACTAGAGCCCCGCGCGCAGGGCCACTCTGAATGAATTCACAGCTGCGCTCGGGCAGCCTGGGGGCTTGGACGCATCACAGCGGTGAACCAGTGCTACTCCGACCCAAACAGATTTGTAACAGTGGCCCAGGCATCCAGGACTGCCAGAGCAGCATTTGTGTCCGACAAATGAGGCCTCACTCGGGACAAAGGGGGCGCTTAGTACTCATTTGGCTTTGGCTGCTTCACAGCCAGCAAGAGCCAGGGGACTTTCTTTGTCAGGACAGGGAAAACAAAAGCGATTCATTTCATCATGCACCATCACCACGTGCTTTGTGGTCAACCAATGCATGGAGGCCTTGCGGCCAGCCATCCTTACAGCCACAGCTTACTGAGGGCCTACTGAGGGCCAGGGACTATTCTAGGTACTGGGCATGTGTTGCCTGATTTAATTTTTCCAACAAAGCCATGCTGTAGGGATTATTCCCCTGTAGTCATGTGGAAATTGAGACGCAAAGAGGTGAAGTTCAGCTAGTGAACAGTGGCAGAGCCAGAATTGCTACCCATGCCCAATTGACTCTCAGCTGACTGATTTTCCCAATATACTTCTGCTACAAATAGCAGACAGGCCAAATATAGACCTCTCCTCTGACCATCCATCTCCACGGAGGCCTAGAATGCCCCTGACATTCAGGAAATACTTATATCAAATGCAACAGAAACAAAAAGGTATGAGGGGATTGAGATTCTAAGATGTTTTCTTCTAAAAGCCATAGAAAATGTCCCTGTAAAGAAAAATGTTTTAAAAAATTAAGATAAAAAGAAATGAAGATCCCTGGGCATGGTGGCACATGCCTATAGTCCCAGCTACTCAGAAGTGTGAGGCAGGAGAACTGCTTGAGCCCAGGAGTTTGAGGCTGTAGTGAGCTATGATTATGCCACTGCACCCCAGTGTGGGTTACAGAGTGAGACCCCGTCTCTACAAAATAGATTAATAAATAAAAATTAGCCAGGCATGGTGGCATACCGATAGTCACAGCTATTCAGAAGGCTCAAATGGAAGGCTCAGCTGAGCCCAGGAGTTCAAGTCTGCAGTGAGCTATGATGGTGCCACTATACTTCAGCCTGGGCAACAGAGCAAGACCTTGTCTCTAAAATGTAATAAAATAAAAAAAAAAAAAAAAAGGAAATCGAAATCGACTTTCCTATCAGTAATTAAGCTATTGGTCTCTTACCTCTCCTTTATAAAGGTCAGAAGTTCTAACTAACACATGTTCCTATCTGATTATACTGGTGATCATTTCCAATCCCTGACAATGGACTTCATATGTGCTAATGTTCAATCACCTTTCACTGTCCCGATGCCTTGAATCAGCATTTGTGGCCTTAGCTAGAGAAGCATCCCCGAGTAGCTGGCCTCTCTCCTTTATCATTTCACTATGGGTCCAGAAAATGAGACAACTTTTCATCCCAGTGGGTCAGCATGTTAAAATGCCAAATGAGAAGCTCTCCGGCATGGTGAGTATGAATCCAGAATTCCACTTCACAAGCTCACTTTATTCTCTGCTGTGCCCACTTATGCTGAATGGGTGTACTCCTCATGTGTCAGTCTGCTGACTTCCACACACAGATGTCTCCCATCTCACCAACCACTTGTGTCACAATTTCCACTGACATTTTAGGCAGAATCCAAACATTGGTTTGGGGCATCAGGTTTTGGGATGTTCCAGGGGTTAAATTCATGCTTTTGTCTGAGAGGTGATAGGTGACTGTCCCATCAGTTCTCAGTTGCGGGGGACAATTTCGGAGTAAGATCAATAACCAAAGCCTGAAGGGGCAAACGTTTGAGAAAGAATCAAGGAAAAGAAGGAGCTAGGAAGAGAGAGAAGGGGGAGCAGAATCGCCTCAGAGTGAAAGCAAAATTCATTGCCCATTCATCAATCCATTTTCCTCCCAAAATACTTACTGAGTACCTACTTGTGATGGTTAATATTGACTGTCAATTTGATTGGATTGAAGGATGCAAAGTAGTGTTCCTGGGTGTGTCTGTGAGGGTGTTGCCAAAAGAGATTAACCTTTCCCTCCCCTCCTCACCAACCCCGAGCACGGAGTCTCGCTCTGTCTCACAGGATGGAGTGCAGTGGCACGACCTCAGCTCACTGCAACCTCTGCCTTCCGAGTTCAAGCAATAGGAAAGTAACATTTGAGTCAGTGGACTAGGAGAGGCAGATGCACCCTCAGTCTGGGTGGGCACCATCTAATCGGCTGCCAGTACAGAATAAAGCAGGCAGAAGAACTTGCAAAGAGCAGACTTGCTGAATCTTCTGGCCTTCATCTTTCTCCCATCCTGGATGCTTCTCTTTCTCCCTTCCTGGATGCTTCCTGCCCTCCAACATCAGACTCCAAGTTCTTCAGCTTTTGGACTCTTGGACTTACATCAGTGATTTGCCGAGGGCTCTCAGGCCTTCAGCCACAGACTGAAGGAGATACACTGTCAGCTTCCTTACTTTTGAGGTTTTGGGATTTGAACTGGCTTCCTTGCTACTCAGCTTGCAGACAGCCTATTGTGGGACTTCATCTTGCAATCATGTGAGTCAGTATCCCGTAATAAACTCCCCTTCATATATACATCTATCCTATTCGTTCTGTCCCTCTAGAGATCCCTGACTAATATACTAGTATTTGCCAGGATATTAGGTACTGGAGCTACAATAGCATGTCAGTCAGGATCCCAGCAGGAAAGAGAGGGTACACTTAAAGAGAGGTAATTGAAGGGACTATTTGCAAAGGTATAGGCAGAGCAATGGTGGGAGATGGGGAAGACCCAGGATAGCAACAACAGGAAACTTACCTCTGCTGAGCCTGGAGAGGCAAGGGGAGGCAAGGACTAAAGGAACCAGGGAAAGAGTGTAGCTGTAGAAATGGGGCTTCCAGATAGCTAACCTGGCCTTTGGTAGAGGAATTCAGTAACTGCCAAATCTTGGCCCGGACTTGAAGAATGTGGGGGTAATAAATACCCTGAACATTGATGAACCCAAAGGGAAGCCAGAAGGTAAGAGTCCGAAGATGCAGCTCTTAGAGGTTAAGAACTGAGGCGTGGAGCAGGGTGGAGAAGAATGGAGAGTCTACAGGATCGGGGGAAGACGAGGCTGTAGTTTGAATGCGTCTCCCAAGGTTTGTGTATTGTAAACTTAATCCCCATTGCAACCGTGTTGAGAGGTAGGATATTTAAGATGATTAGATAATGAGAGCTCAGCCCTTGTGAATGGATTAATGCTGTTATCTTCAGAGTGGGCTTGTTGTTTTAAGAGTGGTTTTGCTGTAAAAGCAAGCTCAGTCCTTTCTTGTTCTCTTTGTCACTGCTGTTCTCTTTCCTTCCCACATTTCACTATGAGATAAGGCAGAAAGGCCGGGCGCGGTGGCTCACGCCTGTAATCCCAGCACTTTGGGAGGCCGAGGCGGGTGGATCACGAGGTCAAGAGATCGAGACCATCCTGGTCAACGTGGTGAAACCCCATCTCTACTAAAAATACAAAAATTAGCTGGGCATGGTGGCACGTGCCTGTAGCCCTAGCTACTTGGGAGGCTGAGGCAGGAGAATTGCTTGAACCCAGGA
>PVKV010037372.1:0-14856 GCA_004027835.1 Alouatta palliata
TGTGCCTTGGGGTTGCTCTTCTTGAGGAATATCTTTGTGGTGTTCTCTGTATTTCCTGAACTTGAATATTGGCCTGCCTTCCTAGATTGGGGAAGTTCTCCTGGATAATATCCTGAAGAGTATTTTCCAGCTTGGATTCATTCTCTCCGTCACATTCAGGTACACCTATCAAACGTAGATTAGGTCTTTTCACATAGTCTTATATTTCTTGGATACTTTGTTCCTTCCTTTTTACCCTTTTTTCTCTACTCTTGCCTTCTCATTGTATTTCATTGAGTTGATCTTCGACCTCTGATATCCTTTCTTCTGCTTGGTCAGTTCGACTGTTGAAACTTGTGTATGCTTCACAAAGTTCTTGTGTTGTGTTTTTCAGCTCCATCAATTCACTTACATTCCTCTCTAAGTTGGTTATTCTCGTTAGCATTCATCAAATCGATTCTTAGTTTCTTTGCATTGGGTTAGAACAAGTTCTTTTAGCTCACAGAAGTTTCTTATTACCCACCTTCTGAAGCCTGATTCCGTCATTTCATCACACTCATTGTCCATCCAGCCTTGTTCCTTTGCTGGTGAGGAGTTTTGATCCCTTGTAGGATGAGAGGCATTCTGGTTTCAGATGTTTTCCTCCTTTTTGCGCTGGTTTCTTCCCATCTTTGTGGATTTATCTATGTGTGGTCTTTGTGGTTGGTGATTTTCAGATGGGGTCTCACTGGATGTCCAGTTTGTTGATGATGAAGTTATTTCTTTCTGTTTCTTAGCTTTCCTTCTAACAGTCTGGTCCCTCTGCTGTAGGACTGCTGAGGTCCACTCCCGGCCCTGCTTGCTTGGGGATCACCTGCAGCTGCTGTAGAACAGTAAGGGTTGCTGCCAGTTTCTTCTTCTGCTATCTTTGTCCCAGAAGATTAACCACCAGATGTCAGTCTGAGCTCTCCTTTATGAGGTGACTCATTGGATATATGGGGGTCAGGGAGCTGCTTGAGGTGACAGAGTGTCCTTTTTAGGAGCTCAAGTGCTGAGCTGTGAGCTCTATTGTTCATTCAGAGTTGCTGGGCAGGTACGTTTAAGTCTGCTGCAGCAGAACTCATAAACTCCTTTTTTTCCCCAGGTACTCTCTCCTGGGGAGGTAGAGTTTTATTTATTAGTTTCCCTTGTGCTGCTGCCTTTTTCTCAGGGCTGCCTTGCCCAGTGATCAGACAGCCTAGTCACTGCCTGCAGAGGCTTTGCTGAACTGGTGTGGGCTCTGCCCAGATGCCGTGTGAACTTCCCTGCAGTCCAGTTATACCAGTGTCGTTAGAACTGCCTCGGCAATGACAAACTACCTCCATAGTGGCAGACTGCCTCAGTAATGGTGGACGCCTCTCCCCCACAGAGCTGGACCGTCCTGGGTTCAGCTGTGCTTGCTGTGAAACTCTCCATCCGGAGTGTTTCTGATGGCTATTTTTTTGTGGGGGTGGGAGCAGCCGAGCCTGATCACCGGCTCCCTGCCTCAGAGCGTTTTTTTAAGTTGAATCATCGACTGTCTCCCAGGTGTTCCAGCTGCCTGTTGAAAAGGCACCAGGATCTGTGTGATTTCCCGTGCGGTGACCCACTGCGCTGGCTGAAACTGTTGGCGCTGAATTTCGTGGTGTTTTTTTGCCTGGGATATCTCCTGGCCTGGCTGCCTGTTTCAGTCCCCTTTTTTAATCAGATGAATGGGTGGCTCTGCCTTCCCGGAGCTCTAATTGCCAGCTAAAACGGCACCCGGACCCACGTATTTTGTATGGGGAACTGCTGCGCCGGGGCGCCGCCCAAAACAGCAGCGCTGGTGAAAACATCTGTGCTGGGGATAACAGCTGCGCTGACCAAACCAGCTGTACTGGTGACCCGTGGGGCTCCTCCCCCTGGGAATCTCCTGGTCTGTGGGCAATAAAAATCCATCTGGGAATGTGGCGTCCACTCACCCTCCATGCTTTCACTGGGAGATGCAATCCTCAGGTGCTCCTAATCGGCCATCTTGGATCGACAAAAGCATGTATTAGTATTTCTAATTTTTATATGTTTTTAGATTTTATGTTATTAGTAAATTCTTCTAATGTCTCAAGCATATCATCTTTTCTATGAGATCTCCTTTTTTCATGGATAACTTTCTTCTGGAACTCTGTGTCTGCCTTCTCCATATTGAACTAGTTGGTCTCTGAGCATGCAGTGATCTCCTGGATTAGATCTACGCATTTCCGAATTCCACATGTTCTCCTTACTGGGTTTACTTTCTGGTGCTGCAAAAATATCAAGTCTCTTTTCAATAAGAAGTTTATAAGAGGCAAGTGTTCTGAGTTCTGATATGGCTTTTACTTGATTTTATTTAGTAGAATATTATAAGATGAAAATCATTTTTCCTCAGATCTTTGAAGAAACTTTTCCACTTTCTTCTGGAGTCCAGAATTGTTTATGAGAAGTCAAAAAACAGGTCAGAAAACAGATGTATCTTTTTTCTCTGTTTCTCTTTCTCTCTTTCTTCTGAAATTTCACAATTATATGTCTAGCTATGCATGTTGTTTTCCATTAGTACACTCTTTTAATTTTCAGAATCATATTTGTGGAAGGTTCCTTGTATTATTAGTTTGATAATTTCCTCTACTTAATTTTTAATATTTTCATTTTCTGTAAATTATACAGGTAAAATATTATGAACAGGTTAAGTGAAGGGGAATGAGAAGATAGATATTAAAACGTTGAATTGATAGAAAAAAGAATATGCATTTTATCTTGTTTATTAAAAAGGCATACCTCCATGGGACAAAACCAAAAAACAGCCTGATCCCTCTCACATTATTTCTTTCAATCACACTCAATCCAATATTTATTTTTTGCTTCTTAATAACAGGTTTTTAGGTCACTTTCAAATTTTATCTTGCCTTCTATTGCTAATGGTTCCCAAATGTTTACTCTCTTTTTTCTTGAGCTTTTTTTTTTCAGGTTTTGTAGAGACATATTTGACAAACACTTTATATTTTCCCATTCCTTGGTACAGAATATTTGATTAAATATTTGACTTATTATTCGATGGATTGTAATACTTTGTATAAATCCCTTACCTGCACTGTCACAGTGCAGGAATGCCAACAAGTACCATAAACGTATGTCAAAGAAACATTTCTCAAACCTGAAAATGACCTGGGAACTACGATAGTTCTTAATGATCTTTTCCTCACTAATTCTGCTTTGATATTGGGGAGAGTGAATGAGTAAAGGAGCAAAAGCTTTTTGATTGATCTATATAACTTGAAATTTTTTGTTATTAGATTTTTTTTCCTATAGAGTTATTTCAGCTCCTTATATATTCTGGTTATTAATCCCTTGTCAGACAGGTAGTTTGCAAATATAATCTCTCATTCTGTGTGTTGTGTCTTTGTTGACTGTTTTCTTTGCTCTGCAGGAGCTTTTTAAGTTGATGTAATCCCATTTGTCCATTTTTGCTTTGGTTGCCTGTACTTGTGAGTTATTGGTCAAGAAATTTTTGCTCAGGCCAATGTGAATGTGCCTGAGCATTGAAAAGTTACACATTTATTATAGTCTTTTCAGTTTGTGCTTCTTTGTGCCCATCTTCTTTTCGAAGCTTTGTAGGTATTCAAAAGGACGTCAGTTTTGTGTTCTAAGTCATATCTGAATTATTGGGTACCCCAAGCCCACTAGTGCTGTGTGTGCAAACACTCCCTTAGCTGCCCATCTGGTGTGTCAGTAGGTCACATGCCTCCCAATTTCACTGGCTCTGAGCCCATTTCAGCAGTAGGATTTGCCTTAAAAGATCAAGAATTCTGTAGATTACCAGGCAGAGACTATTTTACTCTTTTTTTACTTTCTAACAAACAAATAGAATCTATCTCTCTGTACTAAGCTGACTGAAATTGCAGATGAGCTGACACAAGAACACTTGTGGCCACCACTGCTGAGATTGCACTGGGTCAGACCTGAAGTCAGCAAGGCACTGATACTCACCCAAGGCCTGTTTTAACCACTCCCTGGCTACTGCTTATTTTCACTTAAGGCCCTTGGGGCTCTACAATTAGCAGGTGGTAAAGCCAACCAGGCTCATGTCCTTCCCTTCAGGACAGTGAGCTTTCCCAAGCCCCTAGTAAGTCCAGTGGTGCCACTGGGAGCCAGAGGATGAAGTAAAAAAATCTCATAATTTTATCTGGTATTCCATTGCACTGTACCTGAGCTGGCACTCAAACCACAAAATGCAGTCATTCTCATTTATTTCTCCCCTTTGCATAGACAGAGGAGCCTCGTCTCCTGGCCACCTCCACCACCAGCCCATGCCAGAGTTCCCTTAAGGTCCAAGTGTGTTTCAGTCAGCTTGCAATGATTGTTGCCTTTCCTGGGACTCACCTTTCAGGGCAGTGGGCTCCCCTCTGGCCGAGGGCACTTGCAGAAATGCCAAGCAAGAGTGAAATTCCTGGAATTCGGGGATCCCAGGAGCTCCTTGGTGCTCTACTTACCTCTGGAAGAGCTGATACCTAAAGACAGCAAGTGTCTGAGTCTCACCCAAGATCCATGGTGTACTACCTGGATATCACTGCTGGTTATTCAGGGCCCAAAGGCTCTTTAGTTAGCAGGTGATAGACCATGCTGGGATTGGGTCTTTTTCTTCAAGACGTGATTTTTCTTTTGTCCCAGATGTGTCTAGAAATGTTTTCTTGGACCTATGGCCTGGAAATTGGGCCTCGTGCCTTTGACTGGTGCCCTGTGCTACTCTGGCTAAGCTGGTATCCAAGTTACAAGACAGGGTCTTCTTAAATTTTTCCTCTCCTCTCCTCAAGTAGGAGAGAGGGGTCACTTTTGTGGCTGAGAGATGTGAAGCCTGGGTGTGAGGGAGGGATTCTGCAAACACTCCCTTAGCTGCCCAATTGGTGTCTTAGTAGGTCATATGCCTCCCAAGTTCACTGGCTCTGAGCCCATTTCAGCAGTAGGATTTACCTGTTTTTCAGTCCTTCTGGCCTAGATTGCATTTTAAGTTTACTTAGAGCACCAGTACACTTTAGCCCACAGTGGCAAGACTTGCCAGAAATCAGCTTCTGACTGCTTAGATGGGTGATTCCTCTCTGGCTAGGGCTGACTTTTAAATACTCTCTCCATAGGTAAGCATCAGCTGAGTTTAGCCTCGTTTTGCCTTTTTCTGTGATAGGGCAGTATTGAGTTCAATGCAATGTCTCACAATTGTTTCACTTTCCCTCTTCCAAGATCATAGATTTTATATCCCTGCCACATGGTTGCTGCTGGGCATGGGGGAGGTGTAGTGTCAGCAATTCTTGACTGTCTTTTTTAACCTTTCACTGCCTTTTTCAGTTGTATGAAGTTAAAACAATATATTGTGATGGTTCATCCTATTTTTTGTTCTTACGAAGATGCTTTCTTTGTTTAGATATTTGTTAAATTGTTTTTTTTTGGTGAAGGGCTGTTGGGGGAGACTTCTATTCACCCATCTTCCTCTGCTTTCTTCAGTCAACACCTTTTCAAAGAAACTTCTTTGACATATAACCCTTGCCCCCATACCACATATTGGATAGATACTGTACCTGTGGATTTTTATAGTATCTTACAGTTACCTTTATTACGGCATTTATCAAATTGCCTTGTAATTATTTTATATACCGCATGTAGGTTTTGGTTTCCTCCAGATATCAATTGAATCTTAATTTTCATGTGTTCAATATAGTATCTAAATACAATAGGCAATTATATGTATATAATTGAATTAATGAATGAATAAGTAAATAAATAAATCAAAAATATGCTGAAGAATTACAGATAAATGGATGTGTACTAAAAGTAAGCATATAAATTTGTATGCAGAATGTAATATTGAGCTAAGCCACTAGGGAAGGAGTAGAGTAGTATATGCAAAAGTAGAGAGGCATGCATTAGCAAGTTGCATACAACTGTGGAAGGGACATAGGATATGTATTTTGGAATGGTGAAAAACTAAGAAAGTAGTCTGCCTGGGGTTAGCTCATCAGGGCATTACATAGCACACTAAAAAGTTTGGACTTTATCTTGAAAGCTATAAAGAGACATTGAACATTTTTAAGCAAGTTGGTTACAAGAGCAGATTTCCATTCAGAGAGATTATCCTGGATATAAATCAGAGGATGGAATGGTAAAGGAGAACAAAATAGAGGCAGAGAAATTACTTAGGAGTCTTTGCAGTAATCTAGGTAATAGATGATGGTGAGTTAAATAAAGCCAGTAGTACTCCCAGGTGGAAATAAAATGACAAATTTGAGATATATTTATTAAGTCAAACTGACGGGAATCAATGTATGAATATGAGATTTTTTTTGCAGAAAAGGCCTTTATATATTTATTTATTTATTGTTTAATTTCCATAGGTTATTGGGGAACAGGTAGTGTTTAGTTACAAAAGTTAGCTCTTTAGTATTGATTTTGAGATTTTGGTGCACCCGACACCTGAACAGTATACACTGTACCCTATTTGAAGTCTTTTATCTCTCACACCATTACCACCTTTTCCACCTGAGTCCCCAAAGTCCATTTTGACATTCTTATGCCTTTGCATTCTCATAGCTTAGCCTGAGTATATCAGTGAAACATACAATGTGTGGTTTTTCATTCTAGGGTTACTTCACCAAGAATGATAGTCACCAGTCTTATCCAGGTCGCTGTGAATGCCAGTAATTTATTCATTTTTATGGCTAAATAGTATTCCATAGTGCATATATATATATATATATATCACAGTTTCTTACTTTTTTAAAAATAATTTATTTATTTTACTTTAGGTGCACACTGTATCTGGCATTTCTCCCTATGTTATCCTTCCCCACCTTTACTTCCCTCTCCACCCCCCATTGTCTCTCCCTTACCCCCCCAACTGTCCCCTGTGTGTGATGCTCCTCTCCCTGAGTCCACATGGTCTCGTTGTTTGACACCCACCTATGAGTGAGAACATACAGTGTTTGGCTTTCTGTTCTTGGGTCAGTTTGTTGAGAATGATGGCTTCCAGATTCATCCAAGTCCCTACAAAGGACACGAACTTATCGTTTTTTATGGCTGCATAGTATTCCATGGTGCATATGTACCACATTTTCTTTATCCAGTCTATCATTCATGGGCATTTGGGTTGATTCCAGGTCTTTGCTATTGTACACAGGGCTGCAGTGAACATATGTGTGCATATGTCTTTACAGTAGAATGATTTATCGTTCTTTGGGTATATACCCAATAGTGGGATTGCTGGGTCAAATGGAATTTCTATTTCTAGATCCTTGAGAAATCACCACACTGTCTTCCACAACGGTTGAACTAATTTACACTCCAACCAACTGTGCAAGAGTGTTCCTATTTCTCCACATCCTCTTAAGCATCTGTTGTCTCCTGATTTTATAATGATCACCATTCTAACTGGCATGAGATGATATCTCAGTGTGGTTTTGATTTTCATTTCTCTAATGACCAGTGATGATGAGCATTTTTTCATATGTTTGTTGGCCTCATATATGTCCTCTATTGAAAAGTGTCTGTTCATCTCCTTTGACCACTTTTGAATGGGGTTGTTTGTTTTTTTCTCATATATCTGTTTTAGTTCTTCATAGATTCTGAATGTTAGCCCTTTGTCAGATGGGTAGATTGCAAAAAATTTTTTTGATTGGGGCATTTAGGCCATTTACATTCAATGTTAATATTGTTATGTGTGAATTTGATCATGCCATTTTGTTACTGGTTGGTTTTCTTTCTCATTAGTTGACTCATTTTCTTCATTGCATTTTTGTCTTTGCCAACTGGTTTGCTTTTGCAGTGACTGGTACTTGTTCCTTTTTATGCTTAGTGTTCCTTTCAGGAGCTCTTGTAGGGCAGGTCTGGTGGTGACAAAATCTTTCAATAATTGTTTGTCTGTAAAGGATTGTATTTCTCCTTCACTTATGAAGCTTAGTTTGGCTGGACATGAGATTCTGGGTTGAAAGTTCTTTTCTTTAAGGATGTTGAATATTGGCCCCCACTCTCTTCTGGCTTGTAGGGTTTCTGCCAAGAGATTTGCTGTGAGTCTGATTGGCTTACCTCTGTGGGTGACCTGACCTTTCTCTTTGGCTGCCCTTAGCATTTTTTCCATCATTTTGACCCTGGTGAATCTGACGATTATGTGCCTTGGGGTTGCTCTTCTTGAGGAATATCTTTGTGGAGTTCTCTGTAGTTCTTGAATTTGAAATTTGGACTGCCTTGCTAGGCTTGGGAAGCTCTCCTGGATAATATCCTAGAGTGTGTTTTCCAGCTTGGATTCATTCTCCTCGTCATATTCACGTACACCGATCAAGCATAGATTAGGTTTTTTCACATAATCCCATATTTCTTGGAGGCTTTGTTCATTTCTTTTCACTCTTTTTTCCCTTGTATTGCTTTCTCTTTTTATTTCATTGAGTTGATCTTCAATCTCTGATAGCCTTTCTTCTGCTTGATCGATTTGGCTATTAAAACTTGTATTTGTTTCACGTAGTTCTCATGCTGTGTTTTTCAACTCCATCAAGTCATTTTTGTTCTTCTCTAAGCTTGTTATTCTAGTTAGCATTTCGTCTAACCTTTTTCAAGGTTTTTGGTTTCTTTGCATTGAGTTAAAACGTGTTCATTTAGCTCTGAAAAGTTTGTTATTATCCACCTTCTGAATCCTGTTTCCCTCAATTCTTCACACTCCTTCTTGGTCCAGTTGTGATCCTGTGTTGCTGAGGAGTTGTGATCCCTTGAAGGAGAAGAGGTGTTCTGATCTTTGATGGTTTTACCTTTTTTGCACTGGTTTTTTCCCATCTTTGTGGATTTACCTGGCTTTGGAATCAGAGAGCTGCTTGATGAGGTTGCTTGTCTGCCTGTGGGGGCGCTACTGGGTTTCTAGGGACTCTTTCAGGTTAGTAGGGAAGCTTCCTGTGTCATTTTTGTTTATGCTGGGAGATTAGGCCCACCTCTTCCGTTGACCTGTAGGTGCTTCTGGGTTGTCAAGAACGCTGTCCCGTTGCTAAGTAGGCTTCCTGTGTTTTTTGTTAAAACCTGTAACACAGTCCCACTCCTCGAGTGGTGGATTGTGCCCTTCCTCCACTGGGCTGGATCATTCAGGGTTCCTCTCAGACTGTGGCACCCACTAGAGTCATAGCTTCAGCCCTCTGGGGTTTATGGGGGAGAATAGGGACCCACCCAGCCACACCTGGCAGTCTCCCCCTTTCAGCTTTCTCTCTCTCCAGTCATGGGGTAGGGGCCACCCAGCTGCTCCCGCTTACAGCTCCCTCTCTCTCCGGGCAGAGGGAGGGGGTGATAGCTCAATCTGCAGACTCTTATTCAACTCTGCACTTGTAATTCCTGGCACTTGACTGGCAAAGATCCCCTGCTCTGTGTATTGCTGAGGCTTTGGGGGAAGTGCTATATCTGGACCAGAGCGCCAGAGGTGGAGTCTCCAACTCGCTGGTCAGATGCACTTTCTGGGTGAAGCAGCACCCCTCCCGCCTCAGTCTGCCCTGAGTGGGCTTTGCTCACCCTCAGACCAGACCTGTTGAAATGCACCTGGTACCTCGGTTGGAGCTAGGAGATCTCTGGGTTTCTGCGTCTCTCTCACTGGGTGTTGTGTGCTGGAGTTGTGTCTAATCCGCCATGTTGGATCCTCCCCTGTGTACCTTTTTCTTAATGAAACAAGGTACTCTTTTCTCTTAAAGGTCATGTTGTCCATGTTATTTTTAATTTCAAATTTGACTGCAACTGAGAAATTCATTCATGAGAAAATATAATTCATAACTAAAATGGTGTAGTTCTATTTGTGAACTTCATTGCTCTCTCATTAGATTGAAGGGTTATTTGGATTTAATATAGTCTCTCAAGAAGGTAGTTGTGAAATTAATTTAAGTCAAGCCATCTGGGACCTGCGATATAAACTAAAGAGAATACCATTTTAAGACTCAGGTGTACATCATAGAATTTTATAATGCTCATATAAGTTATTGCATAGTAAGCGATGTCCTCTTAATGTGCACAGAAGTCATATGGAATATAGAAAAACAGCTATAGAGTTATTTATTAAAGTTGCAATAATTTATGAGAGAGTAGCACTCAAGATTTTTACACTATTTAAATTATTGGATTTTCTACTTGTCCACATAGTGGCTTCATAAGAAGATCAAGTTTAGAAGATATCAAAGCAAAATAACTTACTTCAACTTAATTTATTTTGAGAAATTAACAAAAGTTAAAAAAGACAATGCATGTAAGTGACCATGTTTCTATTAACCAAATATATTCTTCTTATAGTTGTACTAATAACCTTATTTGGCTTAAAACAATGTTGCAGGAAAATTGAATGTTTTATTCTATTCAAGTACATAACAAAATAATAAAGGACTATTACTTATTATTTTATGAAAAATACCTAATCTTTGTGTTATAAAACTTTCAGGTGTATTATATCATATTTAGTTCTCTTTCTAATAAGTAGTATATACATATAAGTTTTAGACCATGAATTTGAACATATTTATCTTCTGCACTAAAATTCTATTTGCCTGGCCAAATTCAGTGAAACATAAAATTCTCTTCAGATTGGATTGATATAGTCCTTATAGTCCTGTTTAAGGAAAATATTTAATTGGGATCACAAAGTTAATTAACCACTGACAACAAAGATATAAGTAACATATTTATTCACTCCCAATTTAACAAAAAGGTGAAACAGTATAACAAACTCATTTAACTCAAAACCCTCTGCATAAAATTTACTTATATCTATTTAAGCAGAAGACACAAATTAAATACTGCATATCATCCAACTTTATTCTTTGTGTTTATTTAACAAAAATTCTATTAGAATAATAGCAAATCATCTTCCCATGTTCTCCTAATAATCTTATCTATTTTTATCATATTTCAAATAACTACTTCAGCTTGTAGTCTTACCTCAAACTTCTCTCTGCATGCAGTGCATACATTGAACAAGTACAAAACAGTCATGTTTTCTTTGAAATATAAAAAGCATTCCACTGGAAATTGAGTTTTCTTTGTAACTGGTCAAAGGTCTCAAGAAATGGAAAGAAGGCGGAAAGAAATTACAAGTAGAAGAAAAAATATAAGCAAAAATACAACAGCAGAAATTTATGACATAACATGCACTCATTCATCTCTGAGCCTTTGATTGGAGCACTTTTTCTATCTGCGCCACCCTATTTTTCATTAAACTGGCAAAGTTTTACTCATCCTTAGGCCTTAATTTGGAGGCTACTCATTGGGAAGTATTGGTCCTGTCACCGGTCTTGTGGGGGTTTGGATTCCACTGTTCATGAAGACATTGTCAGGATAATGCTCTTTGCCCTAAAAAGTATAATCTATAAATATTCATAATGAATATTACTGGTACTACTAATCCATATTAAATAAAATTTGTAATGGGTAAAGTCATTATTTTTGCATGTTAAGTTTTTTATTATATAAAATTTATGAATATAAACTAAAGTTAAACCTTCAAATATTGGCTCATGGAAAATTAAACTTGGTGTAAAGACTGGAAACCGCCAATAAAGGCTGAAACTTCATATGGTTTCATTGGACAAGATAAACAATGTATCAAGGTCTTAACATGACTAAATGGCTATTCTTGAAATTAATTTCCTAATAAAAATTCATGACTGGGTGTAGTGGCTCACACTTATATTCCTAGTACTCTGAGAGGCTAAGGCAAGAGAATGGCTTGAGCCCAAGAGTTGGAGAACAGCCTGTGCAACAAAATGGGAACCCATCTCTACAAAAAATCAGTTAGCTGGGCATAGTGGTCCATACTTTCGTACCAGCTACATAGAAGGTTGAGGCAGGAGGATCACTTGAGCCCAGGAGGTCAAAGCTGCAGTGAGCTGTGTGTGCAACACTGCTCTCCAGCCTGGGTGACAAATGAGATTCTGTGTTAAAAATAAAAATATTTATGTTAATGTGACTTTGAAAAAAATAAATTTATAAATATGAAGTTAAAATATTTGTATTTTAAAACAATAAGTTCTAAAACCCTGTCAAATTGAAATGTGGTGGGATCAAACCTTTTATATCTCCACCAGGATGGTCTCATCTGACCTCGTGATCCATCCACCTGAGCCTCCCAAAGTGCTGGGATTACAGGTACAAGCCACTGCATCCAGCTATTTTTTTATTTTTTGCAGCTATTGTGAAAGGGGTTGACTTATTGATTTGATTCCCAGCTTGGTCGCTGTTGGTGTATAGCAGAGATACTGATTTGTGTACATTAATTTTGTATCCTGAAACTTTGCTGAATTCATTTACCAGTTCTAGAAGCTTTTTAAATGAATCTTTACAGTTTTCTAGGTATACAATCATATCATCAGCAAACAGACAATTTGACTTCCTCTTTACCGATTTGGATGTCCTTTATTCTTCCTCTTGTCTGATTGCTTTGGCTAGAACTTCCAGTACTACATTGAATATAAGTGGTGAGAGTGGGATTTCTTGTCTTATTCCAGTTCTCAGGGGGAATGCTTTTAACTTTTCCCCATTTAGTATTATGTTGACTCTGGGTTTGTCATAGATGGCTTTTATTACATTTAGGTATGTTCCATCTATGTCGATTCTGCTGAGAGTTTTAATCCAAAAGGGATGCTTGATTTTGTCAAATGCTTTTTCTACATCTATTGAGATATGATATGATTTTTGTTTTCAATTCTGTTTATGTGTCACACCAGTTAGAATGGTGATCATTAAAAAATCTGGAGACAACACATGCTGGAGAGGATGTGGAGAAATAGGAATGCTTTTACAGTGTTGGTGGGAGTCTAAATTAATTCAACCATTGTGGAAGACAGTGTGGCGATTCCTCAAGGATCTAGAAATAGAAATACCATTTGACCCAGCAATCCCATTACTGGGTATATACCCAAAGGATTATAAACCATTCTATTATAAAGACACATGCACACACATGTTTATTGTGGCACTGTTCACAATTGCAAAGACTTGGAACCAACCCAAATGTCCATCAATGCTAGACTGGATAAAGAAAATGTGGCACATATACACCATGGAATACTATGCAGCCGTAAAAAAGGATGAGTTCATGTCCTTTGCAGGGACATGGATGAAACTGGAAGCCATCATTCTCAGCAAACTGACAGGGGAACAGGAAACCAAATACCGCATGTTCTCACTCATAAGTGGATGTTGAACAATGAGAACACATGGACATAGGAAGGGGAACATCACACACCGGGGCCTGGGAGTGGAGACTAGGGGAGGAATAGCAAGAGGTCGGGGTATTGGGAAGGTGTAGCCTTAGGAGAAATACCTAATGTAGAAGATGGGGTGATGGATGCAGCAAATCACCACCATGGCACGTGTATGCCTATGCAATAAACCTGCAGGATCTGCACATGTACCCCAAATCTTAAAGTATAATAAAAAAAAGAAAATAATAGAATTCCACATTCTTCCACTATCAGTTATACTTTCTTACATCTCTACCTATAAACCCTGCCTTTCTTCCTATTGGAAGGATCAACCATTGATGCTTCTACTCTAGACCAACTATTTCTCCTTTTCTCTAGATGGTAACTTGCTTACTTGCATATAGAACATGGATCCTATAGTTGTCTCTTTTCTCTGTAAATTCATCATGATTGTTTTTCTTTTATATTAAATCATTTCCAGCAGCATACCAACAAGCTATAATTTCTGTCATCATTAGAAACACTCCCTTGACTTCACATCCCCTTCTAGCTAGCTGCTACATTTCTATGCTTTCCTTTTAGTAAAATACCTAGAAATAATTTTCCATATATGCTGTATTTGTTTTTCTTTAATATCCTCATTGACTTCATTCCAATCAGGCTTTTGTGACCTCCATTGTTCTGAAACTACTGCTGTCACGGTTATGAAGGACTTCCGTGTTGCCTAATCTAAGGGTCGCTTTTTGGTCTTTATCTTATTTAACCATTCAGCCACATTTAACCAGGTTGGTCGCTCTCTTCCAGAAATATTTGTCTCCTTTGGCCTCCTGACCATTCTCAGTTATCTTCCTACCTTACTGACTGGTCATTCTTTCTTATTTTTCTGATTCCTAAATATTGGAGTGCCCTAGTCCTGAACTATTACAACTTCTTCCTTCTCTCTCCACATTCACTTCTTATTTCATCTTGTATATGAATTTAAACACATTTATTAATTTAAATAAATATGTGGATATAGATGGTATTTAAAGTCATATACTAGATGAAATAAGACATTAGGACACATTTTTATTTTTAGCCCTATCTATCCCCTGAAATCCAGACTTTTATTCAACTCTTAATTTAGTATTTCTACCTAACATGCCTGGTAGGCATCTCAAACTTCACATGTGCCCAAATAAATTCTTGAGTTTTCCCCTCTAAAATTGTACTCTTAATTACTTACTCTTCTCAGTAAATGGTAACTCCCCTCTACCACTGCCCAGACCAATACGTTGCAGCTGTGCATAATTTCTCTCTTTTTCAAATCCCTCTGTGTTCTGGCCCTCATCTTCACTACTTCTCCAGCCTCATTTCTATTCCTGAAATACATCAAGCATGTCGCTACCTTTGATCTTTTACATTTTATTGCCGTTTTCCACCAGATGACTTTTCTTCTAACTGCATTCATGTCTCTACACACTTCTCACCTGCTCGGAAATGTATTTCCTGGCCTTCCTATATAAAATACCATTGCTCTCCTTTTAGCATTTATCAACATCTGACATATTATATATTTGTTTATTGTCTGCCTTCCTATAATAAAGTGTTAGCTCCATGATGGTACAATTTCCCAAGCTCTATTCACTACTGTTTTACTAACAAATGGTATATGGTAAATGTCTATAATGAATGACTG
>PVKV010037373.1:0-14855 GCA_004027835.1 Alouatta palliata
TTCTCCTGCCTCAGCCTCCCGAGTAGCTGGGACTACAGGCACGTGCCACCATGCCCAGCTAATTTTTGTATTTTTTTTTAGTAGAGACGGGGTTTCACCATGTTGACCAGGATGGTCTCGATCTCTTGACCTCGTGATCCACCCGCCTCGGCCTCCCAAAGTGCTGGGATTACAGGCGTGAGCCACCGCGCCCGGCCCTTCCTCAGACTTTTTAAGAATTATCTCAAGGAATCAAGAGTGCTCATTTTTTTTTTTTTTTTTTTTTTAAGGACGGGGTTTCGCCATGTTGGTCAAGCTGGTCTTGAACTCCCGACCTCAGGTGATCCGCCTGCCTTGGCCTCCAAAGTGCTTGGATTACAGGCGTGAGCCACCGCGCCCGGCCAAGAGTGCTCATTAAGTTGGTGAAAGAGTCAGTGCAAAATGCAGCGCATACATATATCTGATGTTATGTTAGCACCTCTCAGAAAGCTGGGCAAGATGTCCAGGCTGGTCATAGGACTTAGCCCCCATTATGGGTCCAGCAGCCAGTCATAGTAACAATGCCTACTTCAAAAGATATTTCTCACTAAGTGAGGTGGTTCAATCCCAACTTTGGAAGGCTGAAGTGGGAGCATCATTTGAGCCCAGGAGTACAAGACCAGCCTGGGCAACATGGTGAGACCCCATCTCTACAAAAAAAAAAAAATTTTTTTTTTTTTTTGAGACAGAGTCTCACTCTATCACCCAGGTTGAAGTGCAATGGCATGATCTTGGCTCACTGCAACTTCTGCCTGCTGGGTTCAAGCGATTCTCCTGCCTCACCCTCCTGAGTAGCTGGGATTACAGGCGCACACGACCATACCCAGCTAATTTTTGTACTTTTAGAGGAGACGGCGTTTCGCCATGTTGGCCAGGCTGGTCTCTAACTTCTGACCTCAGGTGATCTGCCAGCCTCGGCCTCCCAAAGTGCTGGGATTACAGGTGTGAGCCACTGTACCATGCCAAAAAAAAAATTTTTGTTAGATGGGTGTGGTGGTGCATTGCCTGTAGTCCCTACTACTCAGGAGGTTGAGGAAGGGGGATTGCCTGATCCCAGGAGGCTGAGGCTGTAGTGAGCTGTGTTTGCACGACCGCATTCTAGCCTGGATGACAGAGCAAGACCCTGTTTAAAAAAAAAAAGATATTTCTGAGGAGCAAAATTTCTCATTAAAGACTCACTGCTCTTAGAAGAGCTGTTAATCTGGCCAGGTGCTGTGGCTCACAGCTGTAATCTCAGCACTTTGGGAGGCTGAGTGGGAGGAACATCTGAGACCCAGATTTCAAGGTCAGCCTAGGCAACAGAGTGAGACCCTGTTTCTTGAAAAAAATAAGAGTGCGGTGGCTTACGCCTGTAATCCCAGCACTTTGGGAGGCCAAGGTGGGCGAATCACGAGATCAGGAGTTGGAGACCAGCCTGCCCAACATGGTGAAACCCTGTCTCTACTACAAACACAAAAAATTAGCCGGGTGTGGTGGTGGGTGCCTGTAATCCCAGCTACTCAGGAGGCTGAGGCAGGAGATTCACTTGAACCCGGGAGGCGGAGGTTGCAGTGAGCCAAGATTGAGCCACTGCACTCGAGCCTGGGCAACAAAGTGAGAGTCTCCATCTCAAAAGAGAGAGAGAGATGTTAATCTATATCAAACAATGGAATAGTATGAAGATTTTGTAAAACTTTTAAAATCACCAATTATACAAAAGCTCTTACTGAATTATTAAGGAGTTAGCAATTACTATTAATGCTGTTGAATATAATTAAGAACCCACTTTAGTCAGAATCCATTGATCAAGCTTAAAGTCTTATCTCATAGTTCCCTTCCTGGTCTGTCAGGGTTGCCTCATAAGGAAGGAAATACATCCTGCATCTGCCTCATCATGAACCTGGGTGGTCACCAGGATATTGCTCATGAGCTCAAAATTGAGATGGAATTTCGTTCTTATTGTCCAGGCTGGAGTGCAAGGATGTGATCTCGGCTTACTGCAACCTCCACCTCCCGGGTTTGAGCAATTCTCCTGCCTCAGCCTCCTGAGTAGCTGGGATTACAGGCACCCGCCACGACTCCTAGCTAATTTATTGTATTTTTAGTAGAGATGGGGTTTCACCATGTTGGCCAGGCTGGTCTTGAACTCCTGACCTCAGGTGATCTGCCCACTTGGCCTCCCAAAGTGCTGTGATTACAGGCATGAGGCACTGCGCCTGGCCTGAAAGCTGCTTTTATAAACAGGTCATGTACCCGTCATGCTCGGTTACCAGCACCCAGCCTTGTCCTTGGCATGCTGCTGGTATCTGGTAAATGTTTATGTCCTATCCAGAGGAAGTCAGACAGGCAATCTCCAACTGCTCCTCCTGGCTCCTCTTCTTGCCAGCTCTTTCTTTGTAGATCTTCAAAGTGCTGTCTTCAGCCCTCTTCTAGGCAGTTTCATTTCTTACATCTGTGCTGCCAGCACCACCACCCTCCCCACATCCTCTCTGGCAAATGCCTCAGGTCTTCTCTCTCAGCCCGCCTCCCCAATTCTAGTGAGCACCTTCATCCTGTAGAGTCTAGTTCTGTGTCATTCTGTTATTGATATCCATCTTTTCATACTCACCATCTTAATCCAGGCCCTCATCATCCTCTCTCTGTGCATGTCTGCAGAGATTTTTCTCTCATTCAGCCTGCTCCAGAGGATGCCCTTCTGAAACATAAACTGAATCCCTGAAAATCTTTAAAGGCCCCCCTGTTGGGTCTAGCATAGTCCAGTCGCCTGAGCAGAATATTGAAGGCCCCTTAGGGCCCGGCTCTGTTCTTCTTCATTTTGCAATCTAATCACACAAGGCTGTCTGCTGTTTGTTAGCCTCATACCCATTGCTTTTTTTTTTTTTTTTTTTTTTGAGATGGCATCTCACTCTGTGGTTCAGGCTGGAGTGCAGTGGCGCAATCTCAGCTCACTGAAACCTCCGCCTCCCAGATTCAAGCGATTCTCCTGCCTCAGCCCCCTGAGCAGCTGGGTCTACAGGAGCCCGCCACCTTGCCCGGCTAATTTTTACATCTTTAGTAGAGACCAGGTTTCACCGTGTTGGCCAGGCTGGTCTCAAACTGCTGACCTCGAGTAATCTGCCTGCCTCAGCCTCCCAAAGTGCTGGGATTACAGGCCTGAGCCACTGAGCTGGGCCAGTTTCTAGTTTAAAACAAAGATGATAGCAGCCCTTCCTCTAAACAAATCTCCTTGCCTGGGGACTAGACTGCCTTTGTAGGACTAACGAATTAGGCACAAGATTAGCAATTATGGTTTAGGAGTCTTGCAGCTGGAGGCTACAAGATTCTGACCCTCCCCAAACTGCTCCTAAAATCAGTGCTTGAGATGTTTCCCAAACCATGCACTTGATGGATTAGAGCTGGCACCACGCAGATCGATTAACTGGCTCTTCTGATCTCGTGGCCCCACCTAGGAACTGACTCAGCGCAAGAGGACAGCTTCAATTTCCTATGATTTCATCTCCTACTTAACCAATCAGCACTCCAGGCTCACTGGCTTCCCCCCACCCACCAAGTTGTCCTTAAAAACTCTGATTCCGGAATGCTATGGGAGACTGATTTGAGTAATAATAAAACTCCTGTCTCCTTTACAGCCGGCTCTGCATGACTTAATTACTCTTTCTCAATTGCAATTCCCCTGTTTTGATAAATCGACTCTGTTTAGGCCGCGGGCAAGGTGAACCCATCGGGTGGTTGCAACATTAAACAGCAAAATAACAATTAAAAAAAATTATTTGTAGAGACAGGATCTTGCTAATGTTGCCTAGCTGGTCTTAAACTCCTGGCCTCAAGCAGCCCTCCCGCCTCAGCCTCCCAAAAGCCTGAGATTGTTACAGGGGTGAGCCCCATACCTGGCCAAATTGGCAATTTTTGAAGAAAGATTTCTCACAAGGACTTTGCAAGCTTTATGTACTTTATTTTTGTTGCAATAATATGCATCTTTCTGGAAAGGTGAACCCAGGTGACTGATTTTGGTATAATACCTAGCACCCATGACTTGCTAATCCCTTTTATGTCTTATGAGAAAGGAAAAATCCATTTTATGGTTAGATTTGGGGGCTTCAAGCCTTATGTGGAAAGGGTCTCTTGGGGCATTTGGTCTGTCTGGACTCCTAAGCTGCTTAGGGATGAGGCCCTTATCACCCCAGATACTTAATAAAAAATGCATTGATCTTTATATACCTCTTTTTTCAGTCCTTTTTCTCAGACTGTCTTTTCCTTTCTCTTCCTCTCTTCCCCTATTTCTTTTCTCTGGGTATGGCTTAGCTTAGTCCTTGGTAATGCAGAGACGACCCCCCGACTCCCCCCGGCAGAAGCTGTTGGACCCTGCTGCAACCTTCCTGCAGTTTAGACCTCATTTCTTCACAGTCCTATAGTGGGAGCAGCTATGCTCCCGCCGGGCCCTCAGACCAGAAGACAGTTGCTGCCTCCCACACTGGCCCTTGGGGGGCGATATTGGCAGTCCCAGGTTAGGCTTCCGCGTCCTTGGCTAGCCTTACTGTTAGCTCTGAACTCCACTGACCTTTGCTCGCTTTGGATGACAAAGGAAGTAATCGAGTTTAGAAATGGGCCGGAGGTGGGTGGAGGGGTGGCTGAACCTTCCCGCTGGCGCTGTGCAAGCCACAAGACCAAATAAGGGCGTGTGAGCCGCCTCCGCCTGTATGAAAGTTCAGAGTGCAGTGTGCAAAAGTGGGACTCGGTTCTCATAGATAAGCTGTTACCCAACCCTGCTTGAGTTCCAGCGGCGGAGGCTGCAGTCTCCCGCTCCGTGCAGGGCTAGGTCTTGGGGAGGAAGACTTGGATCTCTGCGCTTGCTTAGCTGGGGAGAGGAGGGAAGGGGGGCTTCCCTCCCCAGCAGCCGGTGACTGAAGGGACCTACAACTCCACAGATTTTCACAAAGGGTTTCCATGACTCTCCGGACTAGAAAGTGCCGGCCAGGGTGACTCATTAGAATGTCTAGTCATTAGAATGTGTCGGAAAGGTCACCGTTTGAGGATATTCAGACAGTGGGGAAAAACAAAAACAAAAAACACGTTATTTTAATGAGCTCTTTCAGCCTGGCGTGTTTACTGAACTCTAAGGTCTAGGGCGGGGCTTAGAGTTAGGAGCCTTTTATAGCGTTGTTAACCCTGTGTTTGCTGAATACACCCCAGGGAAGGAGTCGTCGGGCTTGCTTCTCTTGTGTTCTTAGCTTCCAAAATAGTAGTCTCTTTCTTCTCAGAGCCAGAGGCGCAGCGCTCTGAGGTTCATGAGGTGCCTTATGTGCTTCAATAGCCACTAACTGATGGACCCCTGAACCCGCTGGATTCCTCACCTCCTCCCCTGCCCATCTCTCCTTCCCCCAGCAAACTCCCTCATCGTGCAGCAGCCCGAACTTCTGCCTCCCAAGCCTTAAGCTTCCCAAGGGAAGAGACCATGTCTTGTATTCATGTTTTTATCCCTAACGCTCGGGCATATGTTTGGCACATAGTGTGTGCTTAGTCTGGATCACTTAAATGTACAGTGATTTTATTCTCTCCGAGCCCCACTCTGATGTGGGTCCCTGGGCACCCCTCCAGAGGCCTTCCTCCAGCCATGGCTGTGCAGGCACTCACCAGCCTCAGGCTGGTTCCCCTGACAGCTCCTCGTCTCAGGCCCACACTGCTCCTCCGGCTCTCTGACCCCAGGCTTCTCTGCCATTGCCCAGAGTCTCAGGTGCCCAAGCGGGCTCACCTCTGAAAGATTAGAGAGCTGACAGCCTGTGGAGATAAATACTTCCTTCTTTCTCCTCCTGGGAAGATGGACAGTTGTAAGTTTCTTTTCTTACAACTTTCAGACAGTCCCGTGGGGATCACACAGCCAGTGCCCAAAAGTAGGGCCAAATCAATAAAGCATTCCTGCTTCCCTGCCTTCTCCATCTGTCAGTGGCTCCTGCTCCCGGGCCACACTCCGCAGTAAAGTACACACTAAGCTAAGGCCTTCTTCCTAGACTCTGCTTTCTGGGGAACTGAGACCTGAATACATTCAGAGCCCTTTAAAAATTCTCTCAAGACTTATTTTTGTTTTCAACATTCAGTTCCTCTAAATATATTTCTGTTTCTTTTTCATCTGAGTCTCATTCTTTTTGACTGAAAAGTCAGAAGCAAAATTAAAGTTTAGCGACTATGGTTTTTTTGTCCTGTTATACGTTGACATTCCTTACCGTGGGTGTATCTGTGCTTTCTTTGCTCTTACTCTGAACATGCCCAAAAAATCTCTTGTGTTATCTTTAGCATGTTTTATAAGCCACACTTCAAGAAGTTAGAGAAATTGCTCCCTAGTGCAGAGCAGCAGAACTGCCAGCCCCTTTCTGCTGCAATTGCAGTGAAAGTGGTATCTCTGACTGAGCTGACTTTGGCCTTTAGGCTTCTCTAATTATTTCCTTAGGTTAGGTTTCCAGAAACACAGGGTCACAGGGCACAGGTCTTCACACATAGGCAAGTTACCTTCTTCCTGAGATGTAGCAATTTAAACTCACACCAGCAGTACATAACAGTGCCCCTTTCTCTGTGCCTTTCTCCAACACAGACGTCTTGCTTTAATCTTGCATTTCTTTGATTCTTTCTGAGAAGCAGAAGGAATATATGTTAGCAATTTGCATTTTTTCTTTTTTCTTTCTTTTTTTTTTTGAGACAGACTCTTGCTCTGTCACTCAGGCTGCAGTGCAGTGGTGTGATCTTGGCTCACTGCAACCTCCGCCTCAGCCTCCTGAGTAGCTGTGACTACAGGCGCGCGCCACCATGCCCAGCTAATTTTTGTATTTTGTTTTTTTCTGTTTTTAGATGGAATCTTGCCCTGTCACCCAGGCTGGAGTGCAGTGGCATGATCTCGGCTCACTGCAACCTCTGCCTCCCGGGTTTAAGCAATTCTCCTGCCTCAGCCTCCCCAGTAGCTGGGATTACAGGTGTCCACCACTACGCTTGGCTAATTTTTTGTATCTTTAGTAGAGATGGGGTTTTATCATGTTGGCCAGGCTGGTCTCAAACTCCTGACCTCATGATTTGCCTGCCTTGGCCTCCCAAAGTGCTGGGATTACAGGCGTGAGCCACCATGCCCAGGTCAATTTTTGTGTTTTTAGTAGAGATGGGGTTTCACCATATTGGCCAGACTTGTCTCGAACTCCTGACCTCCTTATCTGCCCACCTCACCCTCCCAAAGTGCTGGGATTACAGGTGTGAGCCACCACACGCAGCTACATTTCTTTTTTTCTAAATTGCCTATTTTCTTTCTTTTTTTTTTCTGAGACGAAGTCTGGCTCTTGTCGCCCAGGCTGGAGTGCAGTGGCGCAATCTCAGCTCACTACAGCCCCTGCCTCCTGGGTTCAAGCTATTTGCCTGCCTCAGCCTCCTGAGTAACTGGGATTACAAGTGCCCACCACAATGCACAGCTAATTTTTGTATTTTCAGTAGAGACAGGGTTTCACCATGTTGGCCAGTATGGTCTTGATCTCCTGACTTCGTGATCTGCCTGCCTTGGCCTCCCAAAGTGCTGGGATTACAGGTGTGAGCCACCGTGCCCGGCCTTAGCTGGCTTATCAGGAAACACCACCTGACTGATTTGAGATGTAAAGTGATGACGTGCAAAGACCATATGTCTCTGAATTCAAAGATCTAGGTGTAAGGTACAACCTTGTCAGGTAGTTCAGAGCTTGCCTTTTATCATTTCTGAGCTGAGAGATGAACCCTGTGGACTGGAATTCTCAAAGGAGAGCAGTATGCCAAGAAAGGAGGATTCAGCAACTGCCTGATGCAGTCTCTAGTTATCTTCGTCCTGCACCAGCAGTATCTGATGCTCTGTCATCCAGCTCCATTCTTCAGATTTGTCATCTCTGCTTTACTTGGGTAAAACCTGGCTGGAAACTTGGCTTCAGTCCTTCATATCCATCTGTTTTAGGCAGACTTAACTCAGCTTTACATCTTTGCAAACTTACCCACGCACATCAGCATCTGAGAAATTTCCATACTCGGATTAAAATTGAAGTAAAAGCCACAAAGGACCTTGCTTAAATGAAAGGAAGTTTCTAGGAACTCTAAACTCAGAAACTTTATGACCATTCCCTGTAGACCTGCAAAGATTTGGATTTGAAAAGTAACAAGCAGCAAGGGAATTGCACTGGAATACTCGTCTTTTGCTGGAGCAAATCCATTGCCTGGTTCATGTCTATGTCACATAGGGAGGGCAATGCCAGACTTTTATTTTCTTTTGAGACTAGTCTAGCTCTGTTGCCCAGGCTGGAGTGCAGGTGCTTACTGTAACCTCCGCCTCCTGGGTTGTGATTCTCCTGCCTCAGCATCCCAAGTAGCTGAGACTACAGGCATGCAACACAACATCCGGCTAATTATTGGTTTTTTTTGTTTTGTTTTGTTTTTTTGGAGATGGAGTCTCACTGTTGTTGCCCAGGCTGGAGTGCACTGATGTGATCTCGGCTCACTGCAACCGCTTCCCGGGTTCAAGCAATTCTCCTGCCTCAGCCTCCCAGATAGCTGGGATTATAGGTATGAGCCAACACGCCCGGCCAATTTTTGTATTTTTAGTAGAGACAGGGTTTTTCCATGTTCGTCAGATTGGTCTCCAATTCTCAACCTTAGGTGATCCGCCTGCCTTCTCCTCCCAAAGTGCTGGGATTACAGACATGAGCCACCTCGCCTGGCTTTTTTTTTTTTTTTTTGAGACAGAGTTTGCTAGTGTTGCCCAGGCTGGATTGCAATGCTTGATCTTGGCTCACTGCAACCTCTGCTCCTCGGGTTCAAGCAATTCTCCTGCCTCAGCCTCCCAAGTAGCTGGGATTACAGGTGTCTGCCACCATGCCCGGCTAATTTTTTGTATTTTTAGAAGAGATGGGGTTTCACCATGTTGGACAGGCTGGTCTCAAATTCCAGACCTCAAGTGTTCCACCCGCCTGGGCCTCCCAAAGTGCTGGGATTACAGGTGTGAACCACTGAGCCTGGCTTTTTTTTTCTTTTCTCTTTTCCCTTCCCTTCCCCTCCCTTTTCTTTTCTTTTTTTCCTTTCCTTTTCTTTTCTTTTCTTCTTTCCTTTTCTCTCTTTTGAGACTGGGTCTCGTTCTGTTGCCCAGGCTGCAGTGCAGTGGTATGGTCATGGTTCACTGCAGTCTTGATCTCCCAGGCTCAAGTGATCCTTATACCTCAGCCTCCCAAGTAGCTAGGACTGTAGGTGCATGCCACCACACTTGGCTAATTTTTAAATTTTTTTCTGTGTAGAGATAGGGTCTCACTATGTTGCCCAGGATGGTCTTGAAGCCCTGAGCTCAAGCAATTCTCTCTCCTTGGCCTCCCAAAGTCCTAGGATTACAAGAATGAGCTGCGCCCAGCCCAGACATTATTTTTTTGTTGTTGCTGTTTCTCACCCAGGCTGGAGTCCAGTGATATGATCTCAGTTCCCTGCAGCCTTAACCTCTGGGGCTCAGGAAATCCTCCTGCCTCAGCCTCCCAAGTAGCTGGGACCACACCCATGCCACCACTCCAGCTAATTTTTTCTTTCTTTCTTGTTTTGTTTTGTTTTTTAGACCAAGTCTTACTCTGTTGCCCAGGCTGGAGTGCAATGGCACGATCTCGGCTCACCGCAACCACCACCTCCCGGGTTCAAGTGATTCTCTTGCCTCAGCCTCCCAAGCAGCTGGGACTACAGGCACACACAACCATGCCCAGCTAATTTTTGTATTTTTAGTAGAGACGGGGTTTTACTATGCTGGCCAGGGTGGTCCCAAACTCCTGACCTCGTGATCCGTCTCGGCCTCCCAAAGTGCTGGGATTACAGGCGTGAGCCACTGTGCCTGGCTAATTTTTTTTTTCTTAATTTGTAGAGACGGTGTCTCACTATGTTGCCCAGGCTGGTCTTGAACTCCTTGGCGCAAGTGATCCTCTTACTTTGGCCTCCCAAAGTGCTGAGATTACAGGTGTGAGCCACCACACTTGGCCCCCAGATATTCAAGTGTAAAGCTTGACTATTCTTTGAGGCTTGACTTCTACTTTCAAATTGGCTTTGAATTACATACAAGTAATTTCCAAGGAGGAGAGTCAGTTAACAAGATAAAATTGTGGTCTTTACCATATGCGCATTCTTTTATATTCCCAGTTAGCTCTGTTAGCGCTTGTATAAGTCCACATGTACTAAGTAAATCTCTCAACCAGTTCTTTCCAACTGTGGAAAGAAGTAAATGATATGGGGCTGGGCATAGTGGCTCACACCTGTAATCCCAACACTTTGGGAGGCCGAGGTGGGCAGATCACCTGAGGTCAGGAATTTGAGATCAGCCTGGCCAACATGGTGAAACCCCATTTCTACAAAAGTACAAAGATTAGCCGGCCATGGTGGCGGGTGCCTGTAATCCTAGTTACTTGGGAGGCTGAGGCTGAAGCATCACTTCAGCGTGGGAGGTGGATGTTGCAGTGAGCAGAGATTGTGCCATTGCACTCTAGCCTGGGCAAGACAGCAAGACTCCATCTCAAAAGAAAAAAAGAAAGAAAATAGGGCTAAGGCAGGATGATTGCTTGATACCAGGAGTTTAAGACTAGCCTGGCTAACATAGCAAGACCCCATCTCTATAAAATTTAAAAAGGATTAAAAAGTATTTTTTTTAAGATGGAGTCTTGCTCTGTCACCCAGGCTGGAGTACAGTGACATGATCTTGGCTCACTGCAACCTCCGACTGCCAGGTTCAAGCAATTTTCCTGCCTCAGCCTCCCAAGTAGCTGGGATTACAGGCACTCACCACCACACCTAGCTAACTTTTGTATTTTTAGAAGAGACACATTTCATTGTGTTGGCCAGGCTGGTCTCGAACTCCTGACCTCAGTGATCCACACGCCGCAACCTCCCAAAGTACTGGGATTACAAGCGTGAGCCAACGTGCCCAACTGGAATGGAGCTGTTGATATAAATTGTGCTTATTAGTTTTTCCCTTCAGCCTGTAAAATGTACACTCTCTTTTTTAAAAACACACTCTGTTGATGCTATACCCCTTGCAAATTAACACTTTCCATCTACTCTTTATAGCAGAGTTCTTACAAGAGAGATCCACACATGTGCTGTGCCTTTCATTTCACCGGTGACTCAGAAGTTACATTTCTATGATTTTATCACAAAGAAGTATTGAGAGAGGCATACAGAGAGTTTTGGATACAGATGCCCATTACAGCCTTTTACAATAATAAAAAATTGGAAACAACCTAAATAATTGATGATAGGAAGGCTTTAAAAAATTATGGCATCTATAAATGAGGATTTGGCTCTGCTGCAAATAGCCGATGACCCACAATAACTGTAGTAGGAGGAGGGGTGCTGTCTGGGACGGTGTGATGGCTCACTCCCCAGAGTCCTTGCAGCCTGAGTTCCCCATTTTTATTACTCTTCTGTCTGGCTTCATACCTAAGATTACTTCACAGACCAAGCTCGGTTCTCCTGTTCTAGTTATCAGGAAGAGGGACTAGACAAAGAAAACTGGGGCAAATGTCATTCACCAACTGTCTCTTAAGGAAGCATCCAAAAACTGACTTACATGTTTATCTAGGGCCGAATTGTTACTCTATTAGAGAAGACAGGCCAGGCGCAGTGGCTCACGCCTCTAATCCCAGCACTTTGGGAGGCCAAGGCGGGTGGATCACGAGGTCAGGAGATTGAGACCATCCTGGCTAACACGGTGAAACCCTGTCTCTACTAAAAAAAAATACAAAAAAATAGCCGGGTGTGGTGGCACACGCCTGTAGTCCCAGCTACTCAGGAGGCTGAGGCAGGAGAATCGCTTGAACCTGGGAGGCAGAGGTTGCAGTGAGCTGAGCTGAGATCATGCTATTGTATTCCTCCAAACAAAAAAAGGGAAGACAGAAACTTGGACCCAGGTCTTGAGCTGATTAGGGTTGAACAAAGCTGATTAGGGTTGTTTAGGCAAAGAACAACTCAGGTAATTGGTCTAAAGGACTTTTTTCTACATTTATCTGTTTGAAATTTCCGAGCATTAAATTTTATATTTTCCTATATTGAGAGGGATGGGTCCCATTGGGATATTTTGCTCCCTTGCCCAGTGTATACACTTTTTACCCCTCATCTGTTTTATAAAATTGCAATCTTTCAAACATCATCTTGCTTATATGCATCAGCCCCCAATGGCTGGTATAATGATACTTGCCTTTGGTTCATCCAAATACAGCCCACTTCTATCAACCAACCAGTGCTTATTAAACCCCAATACACTTCCTTGCATAGGATAGAAGCGCAATTACTTATTGTTATTTATTTTTAAAAATTGTTCATTGACTTAAGTCGTACCATGTACCACCTAAGAAATAAAAGAGTAAGACACAGGCCTAGTCTTAAATTTTAATGTTAGCTAAAGAGACACATAAAACAACAGTAAATAATAGAATACTGTATTGAAGCAGGTACAAAGTGGGGTAGTCTGGGCTATACTTAGAGGAATTCAGTGAAGGTTTCTAAATACAAGGAAGGTGTGTAGTAAAGAATTTGGCCTTGCCCAATGAAAGAGATGGTCTCTGGCTTTTGGGAGGTTATCTGTGTCATACCTGATATCTTTGCTCTGTGAGGGAAGTTCACTTGGAGAAAGGCTCACAGGAACAGGTGTTGCTCCATGCTTTTCTTCCAGTGGCTCCACCCCCTGATAGTGGGTGAGGTCAATCATTTGCTTATGACAGAGTCCTAAACTTAAGAGTTGGAAGGGCTCTCAGGAGGTCATCAGGTGTATCCCAGAATTATTTTATCTTTACTGATGATGCAGCTGCTGCCATGGTCACATGGAAAGCAGGGGAGCTAGAACTTAGGTTCTGCGTCATCCTACTCCATGTTCTCTCTGCCACATCACATTGCCTGCTGGTGACACTGGACCACTGTAATCATGGACGGTACTAAGCCCTTGAGCTTCTGGGGTGAAGCTGGCTATTAACCCTTGCCATGTCTCCCTTCACTGAGCCTTGAATCCTGCTTGCCCTGTGGTGCTCCCATGTCCTCCACTATAATCAAGCACCTGGTGGGTTACTGCTTTTCCATAAAGCTGGAAAACTCTTAGACAATGAGAGTCAGGTGGCCAGACTGCTACTGTCCTTTGAAGGTTTAGGGCCAAGATTGAGCAGCAATTGAAAGTAAATATCCAGTCTGGGTGTGGTGGCTCATGCCTGTAATCCCGGCACTTGGGGAGGCCAGGGCAGGTGGATCACCTGAAGTCAGGAGTTTGAGACCAGCCTAGCCAACATGGCAAAACCCCATCTCTAAAAGAATAAGAAAAGAGAGAAAAAAAAGAAAAAAGTAAATATCCATTGAACATCTGCTGTGAGTAAGACATTGCCTCCATCTTATGCCTTTGCTCTGTTCCAGTGGAAACTAGTTTCCAGGCTCCCATGTCGATTGGCTTCTGGAGAATTTGACCAGTGGAGGGCAATGATGGATGACTAGGAGGTAGCAGAGGGAAGAACCAGGTATTTCCCCCATGCTCCACCTTAAGTGGCATGTCCATGAGCAGGTTGGTGTTTTTCCTGACATCTAGCTAGTTCTCCTGACATCTAGTTCCCACCACTACTCCCCTTCCACAGCTCTGGTGTCCCATCCTAGAGGCAGGGGTGCCCTTCTGATGTTGCCAGTCTCTGCATTCAAGCGATTCTCCTGCCTCAGCCTCCCTAGTAGCTGGGATTACAGGCATGCACCTCCTTGCCTGGCTAATTTTGTATTTTGTATATATATATATATATATATATATATTTTTTTTTTTTTTTTTTTTTTTTTTTTTTTTTTTTTTTAGTAGAGATGGAGTTTCTCCATGTTGGTCAAGCTGGTCTCGAACTCCCGACCTCAGATGATCCACCCGCCTCAGCCTCCAAAAGTGCTGGGATTACAGGTTTGAGCCACTGTGTCCAGATTAGTTTTTGTATTTTTCGTAGAGATAGGGTTTCACCATGTTGGCCAGGCTGGTCTGGAACTCGTGACTTCAGATGATCTGCCTGCGTCAGCCTCCCAAAGTGCTGGGATTACAGGCTACATATATTTAATTCTTGACTCTCCCCCAACTTTTCATAAGTCCCCTGATGGACAGATGTTACATGAGCCATTCATCAGTCAAGGTCTACAAGAAAATGGAGACCACCAGGTATTTCAAAAGGAATTTAATACCAAGACTTGTTTACCCACTCTATGGGAAGAGCTGAGAGGCCAAACAGGGAACAGTGAAACAGTGCAGAGATCAGGCTCCCATGTTGATTGGCTTCTGAAGAATTTGACCACTAGAGGGCAATGATGGATGACTAGGAGGTAGTGGAGGGAAGAGTTCGAGACCAGCCTGACCAACATGGAGAAACCCCGTCTCTACTAAAAATACAAAAAAAAAAAAAAATTAGCTGAGCTTGGTGGCACACGCCTGTAGTCCCAGCTACTCGGGAGGCTGAGGCAGGAGAATCACTTGAACCCAGGAGGTGGAGGTTGCAGTGAGCCGAGATTGCACCACTGCACTCCATCCTGGGCGACAGAGCAAGATTTAGTCTCAAAAAAAAAAAAAAAAAAAGGACTGGGGAGTTTCTTTTTCTTTCTTTCTTTCTTTTTCTCTTTTTTAAAGGGAGACTTAAATTAGGCTAATGTAGCAGTAACAGCCACGATTCTGACGCTTAGGCATTTTTGTTTTTGCAGTTTTTTTTGTTTTGTTTTTGTTTTTTTTTTTTTGAGACAGAGTTTCGCTCTTGTTACCCAGGCTGGAGTGCAATTTCACGATCTCGGCTCACCGCAACCTCCGCCTCCTGGGTTCAAGCAGTTCTCCTGCCTCAGCCTCCCGAGTAGCTGGGACTACAGGC
>PVKV010037374.1:0-14856 GCA_004027835.1 Alouatta palliata
TTTATTTTTTTTTTGAGACGGAGTTTCGCTCTTGTTACCCAGGCTGGAGTGCAATGGCGCAATCTCGGCTCACCACAACCTCCACCTCCTGGGTTCAAGCAATTCTCCTGCCTCAGCCTCCCGAGTAGCTGGGACTACAGGCATGTGCCACCATGCCCGGCTAATTTTTGTATTTTTAGTAGAGACGGGGTTTCACCATCTTGACCAGGATGGTCTCGATCTCTTGACCTCGTGATCCACCCGCCTCGGCCTCCCAAAGTGCTGGGATTACAGGCGTGAGCCACCGTGCCCAGCCACCCCATATTTATTTGAGTCTCAAAGACTTCAGGCCAAGCACAGTGGCTCACGCATGTTAATTCCAGCACTTTGGGAAGCTGAGGCAGCTGGATCACTTGAGGTCAGGCGTTCAAGACCATCCTGGCCAACATGGTAAAACTCCATCTCTACTAAAAATACAAAAAAAAAATTATCCAGGCATGGTGCTGTGGGCCTGTAATCCCAGCTACTTGGGCGGCTGAGACAAGAGAATCGCTTGAAGCGTGGAGACGGAGGTTGCAGTGAGCTGAGATCGCACCACTGCACTCCAGCCTCAGTGACAGAGCAGGACTCAATCTCCAGAAAAAAAAAAAAAAAGACTGTTCAAAACTACAGCAGTAACTTTTTTTTTTTTTTCCTGAGGCAGGGTCTCACTCTGTCACCCAGGCTGGAGTGCAGTGGCGCTATCTCAGCTCACTGCACTCTGCCTCCCAGGTTCAAGCAATTCTTCTGCCTCAGCCTCTTGAGTAGCTGAGATTACAGCCGTACACCACCATGCCTGGCTAATTTTTGTATCTTTAGTAGAGATGGGGTTTCACCATGTTGGTCAGGCTGGTCTCGAACTCCTGACCTTGTGATCCGCCCACCTCAGCCTTCCAAAGTGCTGAAATTACAGGCGTGAGCCACTGCACCCGGCCTTACAGCAGTAACCTAATGGTTTCACACTAATAGCCTTTCATTTTTGAAAGTATTTTGTTAAACTATGGCGGAGTGCAATGGCGCAGTATCTGTTGACTGCAACCTCCACCTCCTAGGTTTAAGCAGTTCTCCGCCGTAGCCTCCTGAGTAGCTAAGATTATAGGCGCCCACCACCACACACCGGCTACTTTTTGTATTTTTAAGGAGAGAAGGGTTTCACCATGTTGGCCATGCTGGTCTCCAACTCTCCCAGTCTCAGGTCATGAACCCACATCGGCCTCGCAAAATGCTGGGATTACAGGCAAGAGCCACTGCCTTTTAAAAATTGTGGCTTTTCCTGGCTTTTAAAAATCAGTATTGTTGTCATAAACATAAAATGATTCTGTATAATAAAGTAATTATAATTGACAGAAAATAGTTGTTACATTTGACTTTTACTGCTAACCAATTTAAAATAATTTTCTTTGTTTTTAAAAATCAGTATTACTGATATAAACAACGTGATTTTTACATAATAGAGTACTTATTCACAGAGAAAATAGTTAGATTTTACTTTTACTGCTAACCCATTTGAAAAATAATTTTTATTTTAAAAATCGGTTTTATTGCCATAAACGAAGTTTTTTGTTTTTTGTTTTTTAAGAGATGGGCTTTCATCACCATGTTGGCCAGAATGGCCTTGATCTCCTGAACTTGTGATCCGCCCGCCTCGGCCTCCCAAAGTACTGGGTTTACAGGCGTGAGCCACTGCGCCCGGCTGTATTTTGTTTTTTTTTTTTAAGACAGAGTCTCACTCAGCCTCCCAGGCTGGGGTACAGTGGTGCAATCTCAGCTCACTACAACTTCTGCCCCCCTGGTTCAGGGGATTCTCCTGCCTCAGCCTCCCAAGTGGCTGGAACCACAGGTGTGTGCCACCACACCCAGCTAATTTTTGTATTTTTGGTAGAGATGGGGTTTCACCATGTTGGCCAAGATGATCTTGCCCTCAAGATCCACCCACCTCCCAAAGTGCTGGGATTACAGGTGCGAGCCACCACACCTGGCCAACAAAGTTATTTTTCTGCAATATTTACTTATAATTTACAGAGAAAATAATTCCATTAGATTTTACTTTTACTGCTAACCAATTTGAAGAATAATTTTATTTAAATAAATTTAACAAACTCTTCATTCAGAGGACTGTTCATTCAAAGTGTCTTTATAGTCACCCTCATCTCATTGTGCTGTTTTTGTATTTGTTTTTTTCCATAGCTCTTCAGTAGGTTACTTGCAACATCCAGCATCAGAACAAATACAGTTTCCTCGAACCACTTCACCATGCAATTCCCAGCAGCTTCAAGGCCACCAGTGCACAGGTATGAAGAGATCATTGAATAAAGATAACAATTTGTTCATGTGAGAAATAGTTCAATTAATTTCCTTAGGCATTTCTACAAAAAGGTTCTTAATTTGTGATGTGCTGAGATACACCCACAATATTTAGGGTGCTGTACTGAAACATGTGCATTCTACTACTTCCTTTCCTACTGCTGCTGCTATCACACTTCTGTCCTGATTCTCCATTCTCAGAAGTATTGATATTCTCTAGCGTTATTTCCTATGCCTTCCTCTCATTGCTCTTCCAGCTGCTCTTGTTTACTCCAGCTTATTTTTAGGATAAGTGAGATGTTTAGGCCTACAGAGTTCATCTTAATGCCTGTTTAAACACACAGTACTTACAGTATGATTCACTAGGGCTTCAACCTGGTTTTCTTAGTTAATAGTAAAATTTTGTTGCGACATGTAAGATGACTACTGTTATCCTAGTGTTTAGAGATACCTACTAGTTGCTAACATATACTGACTGTAGTGTCGTAATTCTGATTTTCAGCTGTGCCACCACCGCCACCTGGTGGGGGTATGGTGATGATGCAGCTCAGTGTACCAAACAATCCACACTCACCCCCGCAGTGGAAACAAAACAAATATTACTGTGATCACCAGAGAGGACAGAAGTGTGTAGAGTTTAGCAATGTAGACAGTATTGTCCAGGTAAGATGCTTTTGTTCATTATCCTTTTGAAACGTTACATTTTTGTTATACAAGATTTGACCGATATAAGGCTTGAATTTGAAATCCTATCAAGCCAGATTAATAAAATAATTTGGGCCGGGCGTGGTGGCTCTCCCCTGTAATCCCAGCAGGGCAGAGCCACCTGGGAGGCTGAGGCAGGGGGATCACCTGAAGTCAGGAGTTCGAGACCAGCGTGACCAGCATGGTGAAACCCCATCTCTACTAAAAATACAAAATCAGCCAGGTGTGGTGGCATATGCCTGTAATCCCAGTAAGGCTGAGGCAGAAGAATCATTTGAACTCGGGAGGCAGATGTTGCAGTGAGCCGAGATCGCACCATTGTGCTCCAGTCTGGGCAACAAGAGCGAAACTCTGTCTCAAAAACAAAAAAAAGAAGAAAAAGAATTTAATTCAGTATTTAAATATTATTTGCTAACTTCTGCATATTCAAAAAATGTTTTTTAACTTTAAAAGAAAAACTAAGCCGGGCATGGTGGCTCACGCCTGTAATCCCAGCACTTTGGGAGGCCGAGGCGGGTGGATCACGAGGTCAAGAGATCGAGACCATCCTGGTCAACATGGTGAAACCCCGTCTCTACTAAAAATACAAAAATTAGCTGGACTTGGTGGCGCACGCCCGTAGTCCCAGCTACTCGGAAGGCTGAGGCAGGAGAATTGTTTGAACCCAGGAGGTAGAGGTTGCGGTGAGCCGAGATCGCGCCATTGCACTCCAGCCTGGGTAACAAGAGCGAAACTCCGTCTCAAAAAAAAAAAAAAGAAAAACTAGATCTAAAATTTGATAAAGAAAAACAAGCATTTATCCTACCTTTCCCATATGACTATATATTAATGTAACCAAATAGTTGATAAGGGAATGTTCTTCATAGAAGAGTCCAATTAGTAAATGCAGAAGCAGTGGTAGAATTAGAAAGTTGCCAGAAAATCATCAGCAGATGCAAAAATATTAGATTAAAAAGTTTTGGTTGAGAAGCTGCCTTCTTAAAAAAGAAAAAAAGTTTTCAGGGCTATTTTAAATGGATAGATTAGACAGACAGCCCTGAACCCACTGATCAATTGAAACATCACTAAAACTGGGGCCAGCCAAGCATTATTTACCTCTTAATGTGATATAGAAGGAAGTACACAGCATTACTTGTGATATACTCTTACGAAATTTGAACCTGAATCTGTTCAAGCCTCTAACCTTAGCTACTAGTTTGTGGGAAATATAGGAAGAAACAAAAACAAATTATGTGATACCAGTGGGATATTTTACTGGACAAATTGGCCCTGTTACTTTACTAAATGACATTTTGAAATAGGAGCTTGGTCTGTTACACATTAAAAGAGACTTGAGAGATATAATATTAGATACAGTATGTGGATCTTATTTGGAGACTGAACGTTCAAAAGACTTTTTTTAAGGCCATGTGCTGTGGCTCATGCCTATAATCCCGGCACTTTGGGAGGCTTAGGCAGGCCTTGAACCCAGGAGTTTGAGACCAGCCTGGGTAACATGGTGAAACCTTGTCTCTATTAAAAATACAAAAAACTGGCCGGGCGCGGTGGCTCACGCCTGTAATCCCAGCACTTTGGGAGGCCGAGGCAGGTGGATCACGAGGTCAAGAGATCGAGACCATCCTGGTCAACATGGTGAAACCCCGTCTCTACTAAAAATACAAAAATTAGCCGGGCATGGTGGCATGTGCCTGTAGTCCCAGCTACTTGGGAGGCTGAGGCAGGAGAATTGCTTGAACCCAGGAGGCGGAGGTTGCGGTGAGCCGAGATCGCGCCATTGCACTCCAGCCTGGGTAACAAGAGCGAAACTCCGTCTCAAAAAAAAAAAAAAAGAAATATGGAGGTCAAAGAAGGGGTAATTGATACAAGATTAAGTGCTAAGTAAAGCCCCATAAAAAGAAACACAAAAAGGAAAAATTTGTGCAGCTTATGGAAGATCTGATTGTCTAGGCTGACTCTGTATAAGCAGAAACATGGATCTGACCTTAGAATCCCTGCTGTAATTTCTGCTGCAATTAATAATTATCCATTTCAAATGGTAGTTACCAGGGGCTGGGATGGGAGTGGAAGTTGGGAAAATGTTGGTCAACAGATAGAAAATTTCAGTTAGATTGGAGGAATAAGTTCAGAGGTCTATTGTACAACATGGTGACTGATTATAGTTAAAAACAATGTATACTTGAAAATGGTTAACATTTTTCATGTGCGTGCCACAAAAAATAAGTATGTTAGGTAATGCATATGTTGATTAAACATGGTGTTTTATATATATATATATATATAAAACACATATGTATTCTTTTTATTTTATATGTATATATGTGTATATATATTTTATATGTATGTATGTATTTCTTTTTATTTTATATGGGATTCATAATCTTTATAAGAAACTTTGTGATACAGAAAAGCATGACAAAATACAAATTCAATAGTAATCTTATCACTCAAATGACCACACACACACACACACACACACACACACATATAGTTTTTGGCCAGGGGCGATGTCTCATGCTTGTAATCCCAGCACTTTGGGAGGCTGAGGCGGGTGGATTATCTGAGGTCAGGAGTTCGAGACCAACACGGCCAACGCAGTGAAACCCCCATCTCTACCAAAAATACAAAAATTAGTCAGGCATGGTGGCAGGTGCCTGTAATCCCTGCTACTCAGGAGGCTGAGGCAGGAGAATGGCTTGAACCCGAGAGGTGGAGATTGTATATGCCAAGATCGCACCATTGCAGTCCAGCCTGGGTGAAAAGAGCGAAACTCCAAAACTATCTTAAAACAAAAACAAACAAAATGAAAGACCTATTTCAGATGAAAGTTTGTGAAGTGCTGGTGCCACCACATGGCTGTGGGAGGAAAACCAGCTGGGGCTTTTGTTAATGCAGAGAAAAAGACAGTAGAGGTGGCAGGAAATTGTCCCTTAGCAGCAACAACTACAACCTTAAAATTACACAGGTCTAGCACAGCAACAACAATTACGACAGCAGCAGCAGCTGCCAACGCTGATGCCATTGGGGGTCCCTGTGTCTCAGGCACACTAATTCTATGTGCTCTATGTGAATTTTCTCATTTAAGTGTCACAGGGAGTAGCGGAAGTTGGGGGTGGATGTTGATGGGTGAGATAACCAGAGACTAACTTCTTGAGTTTGAGATGCGTGAAGGTCTATGCCTGGAAGGAAAGTCAGAAGCATTTAGCTAATGACTGTTACATCAGTGATTATAACATAGCCACGAGCAATGGCAATGGCAATTACAATCATGATCTGGAGGGCAATTTTGTGACAAGAGAACAGTTTCAGTGGCTTCTCCTTCTCGCATTTGAGTAGAGTAATAGTTTATTAGGATTATATTCAGATAGATAATCATATAAACTGAAGAATAGGGTGGTGTCTCTCAGTTTCCTCCAGGAGACTGACTTCCCCACCAAATTGTAGATAGAGAAGTGGCAAATGTGAGTCTCACAAAATACAAGCAGGTTTGAGACAAAAGAGGGGAAAAAAAAACCCCAAAAGTGTTACATATAATACATTTAGTCTGCCCAGCATATGAATGCAACCCCAAGATAAGCAGTCACTTAACAATCTCAACGGAGTGGTCAATTTTCCTCCTAGAGGGAGGTCAGGTGGAGAAAACAACCAGAGTTGCATCCATTACTCTTCCATCCTGGAGGCTGGCAAGAAAGAATCCTGTTGAAACACAAAAACTATTAGATGGGAATCTAGCACACCGTGTAACAGTCACAATGAAAGACAGAGTGAGAAATGTACATTTCCTACTTTTGAAAATGAAGATGTTGAGCTGCCCAGATTCATATTGATAAGTTTTGCTTAAAAAATTAATTTTTTCCAAATGAAAAACATCTTTATTTCTTTTTATTTTATATGGGATTCATGATCTTTATTTAAAAAACTCTGTGATACAGAAAAGCATGACAAAATACAAATTCAATAGTAATCCTATCACTCAAATGACCATCTTTCCAGATAGTTCTCTGTGGATAGACACACCCATACACACATAAACATACTTACAAGATATACATTTATATCTTTCTACATTATTGCTTTTAATGGATACATAATGGCCACAGTGGAACATTTCTGTGATGAATACCAGTAATGTCTTTTGTTCCATCTACCTACCTATCTGATTTATATAAGAAATTAAACACAGACCTATCTCATTCTATTGTGTTTTGCAGATATTGCATTTTGTTTAAATATTAAAGATCTGGCTGGGCACGGTGGCTCATGGCTGTAATCCTAGCACTTTGGGAGACTTAGGCAGGCTGATTGCCTAAGCTGAGAAGTTTGAGACCAGCCTGGTCAACATGGCAAAACCCTGTCTCCACTAAAAATACAAAAAATTAGCTGGGTGTAGTGGTGCACCCCTGTAATCCCAGCTACTCCCCAGACTGAGGCAGAAGAATCTCTTGAACCCAGGAGGCGGAGACTGCAGTGAACCGAGATTGTGCCACGGTACTCCAGCCTGGGCGACACAGACTCTGTCTCAAAAAAAAAAAAAAAAAAAAAAAAAAAAAGTAGCCAGGTGTGGTGGCGCACGCACCTGTAATCCCAGCTACTTGGGAGGCTGAGGCACAAGAATCGCTTGAACCTGTGAGGCAGAGGTTGCAGTGAGCCGAGATGATGCCACTGAATCCAGCCTGGGTGAGAGAATGAGACTTCACTTCAAAAATAAATAAATAAATAAACAAATAAATGTTAAAGATCTGTGGCAACCCTCTGTTGTGCAAGTTTATTGGTGCCATTTTTTCCAACAGCGTGTGCTCACTTTGTCTCTGTGTCATATTTTAGTAGTTTTCACAATATTTAGACTCGTTCACTATTATTAATCTGTTAGAGTGATCTGCAATCAGTGATCTCTGATGTTACTTTGTGATTATCTACAATTATACCCACATAAGACAGTGAACTCAATAAATACTGTGTGTGTAATGGTGAGCTCAATCAATAAATACTGGGTGTGTTCTGACTGCTCCACCAACACACCATTCCCTCATCTATCTCCCTCTCCTCGTGCCTTCCTCTTCCTCAAGAAACACAATATTGAAATCAGGCCAATGAATAACTGTACAATGGCCTCTAAATGTTCAAGTGAAAAGAACAGTCACATGCCTCTCACTTTAAATCAAGAACTAGTAACAGGCTGAGCACAGTGGTTCATGCTTGCAATCCCAGCACTTTGGGAGGCTGAGGGGGGCAGATCACTTGAGGCCAGAAGTTTGAGACTAGCCTGACCAACATGGTGAAACCCTGTCGCTACTAAACATACAAAAATTAGCTGGACATGGTGGTGTTTGCCTGTAGTCTCAGCTACTCCAGAAGCTGAGGCACAAGAATTGCTCAAACCTGGGAGATAGAGGTTGCAGTGAGCTGAGTTTGCCCCATTGCACTCTAGCCTGGGCCACAGAGAGAAAATCTGTCTCAAAAAAAAAAAAGTTAGTAATGTTTAGGCTCAGTGAGGAAGGCATGTCAAAAGCCAAGAGAGGCTGAAAACTAAGCATCTTGTGCCAAACAGACAAGCTGTGAATGCAAAGGAAAGGTTCTTGAAGGAAATTAAAAGTGCTGCTCCAGTGAACACACAAATGATAAGAAAGGAAAATAACCTTATTGCTGATATGGAAAAAGTTTTAGTGGTCTGGATAGAAGATCAAATCAATCACAACCTTCCCTTAAGCCAAAGCCTAATCCAAAGCAAGGCTCTACCTCTCTTCAATTCTATAAAGGCTGAGAGAGATGAAGAAGCTGCAGAAGAAAAGTTTGAAGCCAGCAGAGTCTGGTTTATGGAAAGAGGCCATCTCTATAACATAAAAGTGCAGGGTGAAGCAGAAAGTGCTGATGTAGAAGCTGCAGCAAGTCATCCAGAAAATCACTGAAAATAATTATCCGAGGATAAGTGATGATGGTGGCTACACTAAACAACAAGTTTTCAATGTAGATGAAATAACCTTCTATTGGAAGAAGATGCCATCCAAGACTTTCATAGCTAGAGAGGAGAAGTCGATGCCTGACTTCAAAGCTTCAAAGTATAGGCTGACTCTCTTGTGCATGTCTCTAATGCATCTGGTGACTTTAAATTGAAGCCAGCACTCATTTATCATTCTGAAAATCCTAGAGGCCTTAAGAATTATGCTAGATCTACTCTGCCTGTGCGCTATCAATGGAACAACAAAGCCTGAATGACAGCACATCTGTTTATAGCATGGTTTGCTGAAACTTTTAAGCCCACTATTAAAACATACTGCTCAGACAAAAAGATTTCTGTCTTTCTTTTTTCTTTTGAGGCAGAGTTTTGCTCTTGTTGCCCAGGCTGGAGTGCAATGGCGCAGTCTTGGCTCACTGCAACCTCCGCCTTCCTGGTTCAAGCTATTCTTCTGCCTCAGCCTCCCAAGTAGCTGGGATTACAGGCATGTGCCACCATGCCAAGTTAATTTTTTTGTGTTTTTATTAGAGACGGGGTTTCACCATGTTGGTCAGGCTGGTCTCGAACTCCCAAACTCAGGTGATCCACTTACCTCAGCCTGCCAAAGTGCTGGGATTACAGGCATGAGCTACCGCGCCCAGCCAAAAAGATTTCTTTCAAAATATTACTGCTCCTTGACAATGCCTCTCATCACCTGAGCATTCTGGTGAAAATGTACAAGGAGGTAAATGTTGTTATTATGCTTATTAACACAATGTCCATTATGCAGCCCATGGATCAAGGAGTAATTTTGACATTCAAGTCTTATTATTTAAGAAATACATATTGTAAGGCTATAGCTTCCATAGATAGGGATTCCTCTGATAGAGCCAGACAAAGTAAATGAAAAACCTCTGGAAAGGTTTCACTATTCCACTTGCCATCCAGACATTCACGAACATTGTGAGCGTTGTTGAAATGACAACAAAGAGTTACACTATTCCACAAACTTAGTTGATAAAGCAGTGGCAGTGTGAAAGGATGGACTCCAATTTTGAAAGAATTTCTACTGTGGATGAAATGTGGCAAACTTCACTGTTGTCTATTTTAAGAAATTGTCACAGCCACCCCAGCCTTTAGCAACTACCACCCTGATCAGTTAGCAACCATCAACTTTAAGGCAAGACCCACCACCAGCAAAGAATTACAATTCGGTGAAGGCTCACATGATCGTTAGCAGTTTTTAGCAAAAAAAGTATTTTAAAATTACATATGCGCATTGTTTTTTTAAAGACACAATGCTATTGCACACTTAATAGACTGCGATATAGTATACACATAATTTTTACATGTACTGGGAAACCGAAAACTTCGTGACTGGCTTTATTGTCATATTCGCTTCATTGTGGTGAACTCGCAATATCTCCGAGGTGTGACTGCACCAAATCAAAGTACTGTTTTTGTAGTCAGCCCTCAAAATTGTCAGTCCATGTTTGTGTGTTTTTGTTTGTGTTTTTGTTCTGTGAGGTTGTTTTAGGAAGTATTCCAATCTTTGTTTTAAGAAAAGGTCAGATGCTAAGCAGATTGGAACCTGGAGTAGAAAACCACAGGATTCTGAAGTTCATTCTGCCAGTGATATAAAAGGAAACCCTTAGAGGCAATATGAGCAGGCAGAGCTTAGTAAAGTTCACTGAACCTGGAGCTCCTCCCCTGCACATCTGCCCCTCATCTCTCTAATACTCCTCCCTGGCGGTGAGCACGGGCGGTCGAGATTGGTTCCAGCAACCTCCTGGTATGTCAATGTTTTCCTTCTCCCTTAGGTACTTATAAAAGGCACTGTTTAGGCAGGGGACAAAGATCTCTTTAAAAAGAGAAGCTTGCTTTCTAGTCATGTAGTTGCTGAGTCTAATAAAATAGTTTTGTTTCTTTTTTTACTTTGTGCTTTTTTATTTTTATTTTTGAGACAGAGTCTCTCTCTGTCACCAGGCTGGAGGGCAGTGGCACGATCTTGGCTCACTGCAACCTCTGTCTCCCGGGTTCAAGCAATTCTCCTGTCTCAGCCTCCCGAATAGCTGGGACTACAGGCATGCACCACCACACCCGGCTAATTGTCGTATTTTTCGTAGAGACGGGGTTTCACCATGTTGGCCAGGCTGGTTCCAACTCCTGACCTCAGGTGATTCTCCTGCCTTGGCTTTTCAAAGTGCTGGGATTACAAGTATGAGCCACTGCACCCAGCGCATCCGTTTTTTGATTCTTGTTTCGTCTCCACTCTTCATTGAGTGAAGGGGGTACACCCTCTCATTTATCCCTTAGATAGCCTTGTTATCATCTGCTGTTTTGTCTGGAGTTTCTGAAGTATTTGATGCATATTTAGACCTGACGTTTTGTTATATTTTTGAATGACAATCTGTTGAAAAACCGCTCTTTAGATAGTTTGCCTTCATTCTTCATGTCTAAAGGATATTATTAGTTAGATGTGGTGGTGTGCACTTGCACTCCTCAGCTACTTGGGGGTCTGAGGTGGGAAGATCACTTGAGCCTAAGAGGTTGAGGCAGCAGTAAGCCTTGCCCACCTACTGCGCTCCAGCCTGTCTCTAAAACAAATTAAATCAATCAAGAATACCACTTCCCTATAGCGAAAAAATTACAGTTACCTATAGAATAACCACTTTCAGAGGCTGAGGTAGGGGAATTGCTTGAACCTGGGAGGGGGGAGGTTGCAGTGAGCTGAGATCACGCCATTGCACAACCTGGGAGTTCGAGGCCGCAGTGAGCTATCATTGCACCACTGCACTCCAGCCTTGGTGACAGAGCAAGATCCTGTCTTTAAAACAAACAAATAGGCCAGGTCTGGTGACTCACACTTGTAATCCCACCACTTTGGGAGGCCGAAGGTGGGTGCATTACCTGAGGTCAGGAGTTTGAGACCAGCCTGGGCAACATCGTGAAACCCTGTCTCTACTAAAAATACAAAAATCAGCTGCTATGGTGGCAGGTTCCTGTATTACCAGCTACTCAGGAGGCTGAGGCAGGAGAGGCGCTTGGACCCATGAGGTAGAGGTTGCAGTGAGCCAAGATCGTGCCACTGCACTTCAGCGTGGGCAGCAGGGGAAGACCCTGTCTCAAAACAAAACAAAAAGAAAAGAAATCAAACAAACAAACAAACAAACAGATTTTCTCCCATTTCTTGCTGTGATGTTTTTCTCCCACATTCAGTTGTTTTGCTTATCTTAGTTCTTACTGTTATTGCCTCAGTTTTCCTAAAGTATCTTTACTTCATTTTTTTTTTTTTTCCGAGATGGAGTTTCACTCCTGTTGCACAGGCTGCAGTGCAATGGTGCAGTCTCAGCTCACTGCGACCTCCACCCCCTGGGTTCAAGCAGTTCTCCTTCTCCTGCCTCAGACTCCCGAGTGGCTGGGATTACAGGTGCCCACCACCATGCCCGGCTAATTTTTTGTATTTGATAGAGATGGGGTTTCACCGTGTTGGTCAGGCTGGTCTTGAACTCCTGACACAGGTGATCCACCTGCCTTGGCCTCCCAAAGTGCTGGGATTACAGGCGTGAGCCACCACACCCGGCCCTCTACTTCATTTTTTATTCATTTTCCATAATTGAAGAACTCTATGTTTAGTGTAGGTTGCTAATTTTGTTATGTTTCAGAGAATTTTATTCTTATTCTTTGTGTCCTGTTCTCCAGACTCCTGTGTGGGTTCCCTCAGACCTGCCCCTAGCACTTTTGCCTTTCCTTGAGAGCCATCTGACTCACTGCTGGTTTCAGCAGCCACCAAGATGCCAGTGACTCCCCAGCCCTCAGCTTCATTAGGGGCTTCCCTCCTGAGCTCCAGAACCACTCATCCAGCTGCCTCCTGAAGATCCCTGCCTGCCCGTTCCACAGACTCTTCAAGCACAACATGTCTGAGGCCCCTCTAACCCTTACCTTTTGTCCAGCCTCTTTCTTTGTACTTCCCCGTCTTTGCAAATGGCATCTAGATTTACTTGGAGGCTCATAAGGAAACCCTGGGAGATAGTTTCCCCATCTTTCTTTTTGTACCATGAATTTGGGACCAATATCTCTTAAAGTCTTACTTTGTAGGATCAGTTCTTTCCAGGAGTTAGCTAATATCTTTCATAAAAAGCCAGAGAGCTGGCCATGTACAGTGGCTTATGCCTATAATCCCAGCATTTTGGGAGGCTGAAGTGGACAGATCATGAGGTCAGGAGATCGAGACCATTCTGGCTAACACGGTGAAACCTCATCTCTACTAAAAATACAAACAATTAGCCGGGTGTGGTGGGATGCACCTGTAGTCCCAGCTACTCAGGAGACTGAGGCAGGAGAATTGCTTGAAACCGGGAAGATGGAGGTTGCAGTAAGCCGAGATTGCGCCTCTGTACTCACCCTGGGCCACAGAGCACTGCGTCTGAAAAAAAGAAAAGGAAAGAAAAAGCCAGATAGCTAACATTTTATGCTGTGTGGACCAAGAAATAAAACCAAGGGTATATGTAGGATTTACTGAGCAAGAGACAAAATAAATTTCTACCAGTTTTCTTTTAGTTTGTTTTTGTGTGATTTTGTTTTTTTTTTGCCGTGAGGCCTTTGGCTTAACTCTGTCGCCAGGCTGAAGTGCAGTGGTGCAGTTATGGCTCACTGAAGCCTAGACCTCATGGGCTCAAGTGATTCTTCCACCTCAGCCTCCTGAGTAGCTGGGACCACATGCCACCACGCTGCTACTTCCTGCCATGACATGCTAATTTAAAAACATTTCTGTGAAGATGGGGTTTTGCCACATTGCCCAGGCTACCACCAAATTTTTGTTGATGAAATTCAAAATATAATCATGATTATGTTATTGTGTTTTGCAATATAGGTCTACTAATGAGAAAAGTGGAATTCTTTTGGGGTGGTTAACATTTTGCCTAATTGGGGTTCTCATTAGTATTCTGTGTCATCAAAATCGATTGCAAATCATCATCTGCTAATGTTGAATTGTAATGAGCTTTTACATATTTTGTCTTTGAAAATGTGTTTCACATAGGTACTGCCAGTTACTGATACCAGTCCACAAACATGATTTTATTTTATTTTTAAAAATAAATTTAACATGTAATTTTGAGGCTTACAACATGTTATGGGAACATATAGATGGTAAAGTGGTTACTATAGTGAAGCAGATTAATGAATGTCATCTCACATAGTTACTTTTTTTGTGACAAGAGCAGCTACAATTTACTTAATAAAAATCCCTAATAGAATTTTATTAACTTTAGTCCTTATGTTATACATTATAGAACTCTAAAAGTGATCATCCTACATATCTAAAAGTTAGTATCCTTTGGCCTGCATTTCCCCGTTTCCTTCACCACCCCTCCAACACCTGTAGTAAGCACTGCTTCATTCTCTGTCTCTGTATTTGAGCTCTTTTTAAAAATGTGGCTAATAGCCTGGTGTGGGGGCTCACACCTGTAATCCCAGCACTTTGGGAGGCCGAGGTGGGCTGATTGCTTGAACCTAGGAGTTCAGACCAGCCTGGGCAACAGGGCGAAACCCTGTCTCTAGAAACAGTAAAAAATATTAGCCAGGTGTGGTGGTGTGTGCCTGTAGTCCCAGCTACTTGGGAGGTTGAGTTGAGAGGATCACTTGAGCCTGGGAGGTTGAGGCTGCGTGAGCCATGATTGTTCCACTTCTTTCCAGCCTGGGTGACAGAGCAAGACTGTTTCTCAAAAAAAAAAAAAAAAAAAAAAAACTAAGTCTATATTTATCTATATATATGACTTACAAATAAGCTGTAATGAAATATTCCCACTAATTAGATAAGAAAACTACCGACCTTCCTCTGTGCCTTAAAAATCTGACATTCAAAGCCCATTTTTCTTGTTTTGACACAATATGCACTG
>PVKV010037375.1:0-14855 GCA_004027835.1 Alouatta palliata
TAAAAAAGCCGGGCACGGTGGCTCACGCCTGTAATCCCAGCACTTTGGGAGGCCGAGGCGGGTGGATCACAAGGTCAAGAGATCGAGACCATCCTGGTCAACATGGTGAAACCCCGTCTCTACTAAAAATACAAAAATTAGCTGGGCATGGTGGCACGTGCCTGTAGTCCCAGCTACTCAGGAGGCTGAGGCAGGAGAACTGCTTGAACCCAGGAGGCGGAGGTTGCGGTGAGCCGTGATCGCGCCATTGCACTCCAGCCTGGGTAACAAGAGTGAAACTCTGTCTCAAATAAATAAATAAATAAATAAATAAATTACTATGCTATAGTACTAAAGGTGTGTGAGTGGTCTAGATCTAGGGAATCTGAATAGGCCATGCCCTGGGTTAAAGGCCCTTTGCCTGTTGTGCTGAGATGGTTCTGACTCATAATGAGTTGAGGGATATATACTAGAGGCATCCCAGTGCCCTGGAGACCTGTCGAATTACAGACTAGTATCCCCAAACTTGGGCTAGAGACCAGTTGGTTGGTCCCCAAGGCAATGGGCAGTGAGTTCCAAATTTCACCTTTAGCCAATACAGGGATAGAACTTGGGAAAGGCAAAAGCAATCTTAAGAGCTCAAACGACTCCAAAGGAACAATAGATTAATCTGAAAAAATACTCACAATCTGAAAACAGGAACATGTGTGTCAGGGTGTAATTAAAAAGGCAGGCCCATCTGGAATGGTTTAGTTCTTTTCAGATGAGTATTGTTATAGATGCTAAATTCGTTCTTTGTTTCTTCAGATATCCATTTATTCACTTATTGCTATCTTTTAGGTGCAACAGTTTCAATGGTCTAGTCCAAGAATTGGCAAATGTTTCTGTAAAAAGCTAGATAGTATATATTTTAGGCTTTGCAAGCCATATGGTCTCTGTCCCAACTACTCTACTCCGTCATTGTATCACAAAAACAGCCATAAACAATACAGAAATGAGTAGGAGTGGCTAAGTTCCAATACCACTTTATTTATGGTCACTGAAATTTGAATTTTATATAACTTTAACATGCCACAAAATATTCTTCTTCTTTTGATTTTCTCAACCATTAGAAAATGTGAAAATATGAAATATAAAAACCTTTCTGAACTTGCAGGCTGTTGCAAAACAGGTAATGGACGATGGGCCTCAGGTCGCTGATTCTGCTCTGGTCTAATGCATGTCTCAAAGTGCTAACTCACCTTGAAAGTCAGTTAGATACTGGCAGGATTGTACTCATTTAAAATGAGAACAGGTAAACACAAAATAGCCAAAATGGTGACACTATTCCAATCCCTGTCCCGTATTTACTCCTTCCCATACCCAAATTTCTCTGTATACTTTGCATGTTTTATTCTTCCACTAGGCTGTTTGGTTGGGGCTGAATGTTTTCCTGTTTGTGGATGCTTTCCTGAAATATGAGAAGGCCGACAAGTACTACTACACAAGAAAAATCCTTGGGGTGAGTATCACGATTGTATGGATAAAATCTCTATTTTTTTCTTATCTCTGATTCCAGCTTCTTTGTGACCGAATGCCCTGATATCTTCCAGGGCTAAGGTTGCCAGAAAAAGTACAGAATGCCCAACTGACTTTGAGTTTCAGATAAATGACAAATTATTTTTTGATATAAGTATGTTCCAAATATTGCATGGAACACAGGTATACTAAAATATTTATTTTAAAAAATCTGAAGTTCAAATTTAGCTTAGCATCTTGTATTTTTTTTAATTCCATTATTACATTGTAATATATAAGCATCCTGTATTTTTATTTAATAAATATGATAACCTTATTTAAGGCACACTCCCAAGACCTAATAAAGGAAACATTCAATAAATAAAACTGTCAGGCAGTGGTTTTCAAACTGGTTTCCAGAAACTCAGGTGTTCCTACAGGGCGTGAGGAGAAGGCTAACTGGTAGTGCTTTTGCTCCTGCCCCTGTTTCAACCAAAGCAGCCTGTATCTATCTATGAACACCTGCTCACACTTTTAAGAAGAGTTTGCTTTTTTAAAAAGAAGGAAAGCAAAAAAGAAAAAACAAACACAACATGAAAGCCACTGCTGTCATGGAAACATACCTCTCTGTCAAACAGGAGGGATACTTAGAAAAGTTTCAGGGGTGCTAAGAATTCAAAGCCTGCAGAAAGGAGGGCTCAGGTCAAGGTTACAGAATGGAGAAGCTTGGGGAAGTGGCAGATCAAAAACAGAAGAGGGAAGGAGGGAATGGGTAGGGCACATGGGTGTGGAGGTGACTAGAAGGAAGCATGGAGTTGAGGACAGTTCTCTCACAGGGTTGTGAACCCGGACACTGTCTGGTTAGAAGAGCTTATTTGACTGCTGCTTCTAGTCTATTATGCAATAACAGGTAGGAGATTTTAAATCACTTTCATCTTGACAGTGTTTTTTTTTTTTTTTCGGTAGCTTTCAGTATCCTCCCAATGTACATGTTTAAAGACAGCTTGTCCTTTTAAAAAATTTCTTTTTTCTCTCCATAATCAAAGAATCCATGTTGAGATCACAACTAATTTGAATGTTCTGTTCATGGTTTATTTCACCCTGCTGTTTTCCATTTTAAATGTTCATCCTTGATCCTTCTTTAGAAACTTTAACTCCAAATTAATTTGTTTAAAAATAGCTTTTTACTAAGAGAATGATGCAACAAATCTGACTAGTTGTTAACAGCTTGATTACTTCACAACCCAAATGTCAGCAGCAGAAAAATAAATTATGCTGATGTCCTATGGACATTTCACTTCTTAAAAATTTATTTTAAAATTGTTTATATATGTAGGGGGTATAAGTGCAGGTCTCTTTCTTTCCTTCTTTCCTCTTTCTTTCTTTCTTTCTTTTCCTTTCTTTCTTCTTTCTTTCTCCCCCCCTTCCTCCCCCTCCTTCCTTCCCTCCCTCCCTTCCTTCCTTCCTTCCTTCCTTTTTTTCATTCTCTTTCTTTTGAGACAAGGTCTTTCTCTGTTACCCAGGCTGGTGTGCAGTGGCATGATCATGGCTCACTGAGGCCTCGACTCTCCCAGGCTTAAGCCATCCTCCCACCTCAGCGTCCTGATTAGCTGAGACCACAGGTGTGCGCCACCAAGCCTAGCTAGTTTAAAATTTTTTGTTGTTGTTGAGATAGGACCTCCCTGTGTTGCTCAGGGTGGTCTCAAAAATCCTGGGCTCAAGTGATATTCCCACCTCGGCCTCCCAAAGGCCGAGTATTACAGATATGAGCACCGTGCCCAGCCACAAGTGCAGGCTTCTTACATGCATATATTTCGTAGTGATGAAGTCTGGGTTTTTAGTGTACCTAGCATCTGAATAGTGAACATTGTACCCAATGGGTAATTTTTCAACCCTCACTCCCCTCCACCCTCCTACTTTTGTAGTCTCCAATGTCCATTATTCCACTCTGTAGGACATTTTATTTTTTAAAGCCCAATTTTAAAAAATTAATTATCAATAATGCTGCTTTCAATGAGATCAAACCATATATTGGGTTGGTGCAAAAGTTATTGCAGTTTTTGCTATTGAAACTATTTGCAAAAACCACAATTACTTTTGCACCAACCTAATAGAAGTGTATAACTAAAAGGTAAAAATCACTCTCACATCCCACTCCCCAGATATACACACACACACAGATGCGCACACACACACACACACACACACACACACACTGACATATGCTCATAAATGTATCAGACACATAGGTTTTGTTTTTGAGGTGGGTATGATTGTTTATTCACTTTTTAATTTTCATATAGTTAAATTCGCTGTTTTTTGGTGTACAGTTCTATGAGTTTTGGTAAACACATATAATAGGACACACAGTTTTTTTGTTTTAAGCAAAAAAGGGATCACTTTGTAGATACTGGCTGGAAATTGCTTATGTTAACATATCTCAGATATCTTTCTTTTTCTTCTTCTTCTTTTTTTTTTTTTGAGATGGAGTCTCACTCTGTTGCCCAGCCTGGAGTGCAGTGGTGCAATCTCAGCTGACTGCAGCCTCCACCTCCTGGGATCAAGCGATTTTCCTGCCTCAGCCTCCCGCATAACTGGGATTACAGGTGCGCACCACAGGGCCTGGCTAATTTTTTGTATTTTTAGTAGAGACGGGATTTCACCATGTTGGCCAGGCTGGTCTCAAACGCCTGTCCTCAAGCGATCCATCTGCTTTGATCTCCCAAAGTGTTGGGATTATAGGCGTAAGTCACTGTGCCTGGCCTCAGATATCTTTTCATGTGAGTACCTAACCAGTGGTGTGCTGAAACCAGCTCATATCAGCTTGAATGCCAGTTGTGTGCATCTCTTCCCAACTCTGCATTCAGTGGTGTTCAATGACATCAAGTTAGTATCTTGAAATCTGCCATGGTGGGAGTATTTACATCATCAAAATTGGCGAATGCTGGAAATCAGGAATTTCCCCTCCCCTCAAAAATCAACAAGAGCGAAACTCCGTCTCAAAAAAAAAAAAAAAAAAAAAATTTACCACCACTGCATCACTGCATAGAGCTCTCATTCTTTTAAGAGAATAACAATTCAGGCCTGGCGCGGTTGCTCACGCCTATAGTCCCAGCACTTTGGGAGGCCGAGACAGGTGGATAACCTGAGGTCGGGAAGTTTGAGACCAGCCTGACCAACATGGAGAAACCCCATCTCTACTAAAAATACAAAATTAGCTGGGCGTGGTGGCGCATGCCTGTAATCCCAGCTGAGGCTGAGGCAGGAGAATCACTTGAACCCACAAGGCAGAGGTTGCGGTGAGCCGAGATCGCCATTGCACTCCAGCCTGGGCAACAAGAGCGAAACAACATCTTGAAAAATAAAACGAAAAAAGAGAATAACAATTCATTGCACTGATGTGCCATAATTTATTTAAGCATTCCACAGGTTATTTTTTAAATTCATCCTCACCTTGGGAAAATACAGAGAGCAATTTGATTCACTATGAAGTAGAGCAGATAAGCAGCAGAGGAAGACGTTTAAATCCATAGTCAATGATGCATTAATGACAGCAGTAGTTTAGTTATAACACCAGTGAGTGTGGATGTAGAGAAATGAACATACATTGGCATATTTAAATGTGCTGCAATGAGGAAAAAATGTTTTCTCTAAAAATAATCCATCCTATACAGATAGCCACCACAGAATATGGAACTGTGAAATTATAGTCTGTATTTTCAATTCACTTGCCAATTTTAGCTTTAAGAAATCTCTGTGATTCAAATAAGCAAGTAGTGGGAACCAATGTGGATATGCAGGATCTCTGAGATGAGCAGAGGAAATTTACTCAGAAATGGAACAGGCTGTCTGTACCAAAAACAGTCGGAGCGTGACTCAGCAGAAGGAGAAAACATAGGTCATGTGGAAAAGCCAGAAATGGAAAACAGTAGGGCAGCTTTTGTTTACCACACTGCCTGACTGACATTGTGGATGCTAGACATACCTTGTCCTGGCTTATTAAGTTAATGTCAGGCTGTCCTGGGTTTACGATATAAGAAAAATCAATTTTGTGCTTCATAGACAATTAGAAAAAGGCTAAGAAATTGCTAACCTTAACCTATACCCCTCCTTTTAGAAAGTCTTTGACAGGCACACAGTGTAAGGCTGGCCAGTCAGCTGAAGTGCACTCCATAGCAGTCCCAAGTTCATGTAGTAGACTCAGAGGCCAGTTGTACGGAGTTGAGAAGTCAGATTTAGCTGCCATAGAGTTAAGCTGCCATGGGGTTAATATTCTGTCCAGCTTATACCTAGTAAGGCCTGTTTTTCTGGGCTAAATACTTCTTTGAAGCATTGATTCCTTGTCTCCTTTGCTAGCAGCTTCTACTGTTGGATCAAGTTATTCTTGATTTATGCTGCCTGGCCACACAAGGAAATCAGCTTAAAATTGTGCGTCTCTGAAGTTGTCCCTTCTCAAATATCTACCTGTTTAAAAATTTTACTCTAAGAGGTTTCCTAGTCTTGACTAACTTTGTTCAATTTTTAAAGACATCTTAAATAGAAGTGGCTAAAAATTTTTATGTTTTTATTATACAACTATTATGTGCTTATAGCTGCAATATTAGAAAATACAGAAAAGAATAAAATACCATCTGTAATTACACCTCTGAATATGAGCTTTACTTAAAATGCAAATAAAAGTATATATAATCCTTGGCCAGGCATGGTGTCTCACGTCTGTAATCCCAGCACCTTGGGAGGCCAAGTCAGGCATATCACTTGAGCTCAGGAGTTCCAGACCAGCCTGGGCAACATGGCAAAACCCTGTCTCTGCCAAAAATACAAAAACTCGCTGGATGTGGTGGTGCATACCTGTAGTCCTAGCTACTTGGGAGGCTGAGGTGGGAGGTGGCTTGAGCCCAGGAGGCAGAGGATGCAGTGAACCGAGATCTTGCCACTGCGCTCCAGCCTGGGCAATAGAGCCAGATCCTTAAGACTCTTTAAAAAGTGACAAATAGCTGGGCGCGGTGGCTCACGCCTGTAATCCCAGCACCTTGGGAGGCCGAGGCGGGTGGATCACGAGGTCAAGAGATCGAGACCATCCTGGTCAACATGGTGAAACCCCGTCTCTCCTAAAAATACAAAAATTAGCTGGGCATGGTGGCGCATGCCTGTAGTCCCAGCTACTCGGGAGGCTGAGGCAGGAGAATTGCTTGAACCCAGGAGGCGGAGGTTGCGGTGAGCCGAGATCGCGCCATTGCACTCCAGACTGGGTAACAAGAGCGAAACTTCGTCTCAAAAAAAAAAAAAAAAAAAAAGTGACAAATAATATAATTATAATTAAGAGTATTAAACAAAATGTTACATCCGTAGAATGTATTTGCTAACATGTAATCATTAAATCCTACTCTCTTTCATGTCAATAAATGTAGTCAAACATTTCCTAACTACTGTCATGGAAATTTCTCAATTCAATATTAAATTCAGCATATTTTATGTATTTTGCAAACAGAGCCTGGCCTGATCATGCTAGCTACTGAAAGGGGAGGCAGCTGGAGCCCTGTTCATTTGCAGGCCTCGGATGAGTGGCTGGGTCAGTGGCTCACATGCTAGATGGTGAGATGAAGCGGCTGATGGTCTCTTTTTCTCTTCTACTCTAGTCAACATTGGCCTGTGCCCGAGCCTCTGCTCTCTGCTTGAATTTTAACAGCATGCTGATCCTGCTTCCCGTGTGTCGCAATCTGCTGTCCTTCCTGAGGGGCACCTGCTCAGTGAGTCCCAACCACTCCTAAGTCAACATTCACATTAGAGAAGGAGACCCTGGGCTCCTCAGTAGGACAGCCCAACATCATGCTCCTAGGAAGGGAAGCCAGAGGTCTCCTTTGGTAGCTAAGGGGGTGGGTAAGGGTGGGTAAGTATTGGCATGCTATGTGCAAGACATGTTGGTTATGGGTTAATGAATTTAGTAAAGCTGGCTGGAGACATCTGACCATGATCACTTTACATTTGTAGTTTTGCAGCCGCACACTGAGAAAGCAATTGGATCACAACCTCACCTTCCACAAGCTGGTGGCCTATATGATCTGCCTACATACAGGTAACTCAGGCAAGCCCTGAATCCGCAGACTCCAGGGCATTCAGACTCTTGTTTCATTCATCCATCCACATGCACATTCAAAAAATATTTATCGAGCACTGGGCACTATTTGATAGGCACTGTTCTTGGCCTATTTTCATGGAGCTTATATTCTATTCTATTGGGAACAGAGTAAGTATAAAAAAGATCTTGGATCGCTCTGCGATCGAGGGTTTATTGGGCACCTTCTGTGCACTCAGCATTCTGCTAAGCACTATAATGTAGGATTCTTCTAGTCTAGTGGGGCATACCTGCCATGATGTTGCTGAGACGCCTCTTAACATTTCTTTTCATCTTTCCATTTAGCTATTCACATCATTGCACACCTGTTTAACTTTGACTGCTATAGCAGAAGCCGACAGGCCACAGATGGCTCCCTTGCCTCCATTCTCTCCGGCCTATCTCATGATAAGAAAAAGGGGGGTTCTTGGCTAAATCCCATCCAGTCCCCAAACATGGTGAGTTGACTTAATAGCAAAGCACCTGAGATATGGTCATAAGCAGGAAGTGCACAGGTGGACATTGTGCCAGGCTGACATTTTTCCTTTCACAGACAGTAGAGTATGTGACATTCACCAGCATTGCTGGTCTCACCGGAGTAATCATGACAATAGCCTTGATTCTCATGGTAACTTCAGCTACTGAGTTCATCCGGAGGAGTTATTTTGAGGTCTTCTGGTATACTCACCACCTTTTTATATTCTATATCCTTGGCTTAGGGATTCACGGCATTGGGTAAGATCTTCCAACCCTCATTCTCATGCCCCAGCCCCCAACCTTGCATAATTCTTTGTTCCAAACCGTCCTTCTTTATCTATTTCAGTGGAATTGTCCGGGGTCAAACAGAGGAGAGCATGACTGAGAGTCATCCTTGCAAGTGTGCAGAGTCTTTTGAGATGTGGGATGATCGTGACTCCCACTGTAGGCGCCCCGAGTTTGAAGGGCACCCCCCTGAGGTAAGAGCCCTATTGTTAAGAGCTGTTACTGTTATTATTACTTTTATTGTTGTTATCATCATTATTATTAGCTCAGTCCTGTGCTGGGTCTTATGAAGGCCATCCACGAGGTTCCTACCTTTAAGAAACTTCCAGTATCGTTGGCAACAGGCAATTAGAAGGGGATCTTGAAGAGAAAAACTAATAGCTCTTGAATGTTGTGAGACTCTCTGCAAAGGTAATAATGATAACGCACATTATTAATTGTGTTTATCATCTTCCAGCCTTGCTGCATAATATGGATTATTTTATATATAGCAATAACCTATGAGATATGTACTTCTTTTTTGCTTAAATTTTGAAACAAAAGGACAGGATTCCAAGAGATTAAGAAAACTGACAAGCTCTTACAGTGAGTAAGTAGTGGAGATTAAATACAAGCCCAGGCCTTTTGGATTCCGCTCAGCTGTGATATTCCAGTCAAATTCTAGGGAGAGATAAAGCATTCTGGAAGTGGGCTTTCTTTGGTGTTCTAAGAATATGCTTGGAAATTTTTGTTAGATACTGGGCGATTATGAAACTGGGTTCTAGGGAACTCAAGGTGTGCCCCAGGGTAATTATTGTGGATGTTATAATTTACCTTTGCTTGCTCACAAAATAGGTTATATTGAGGAATAAATGGAAGGAGAGGCTGATTTGTAGTGCCTCAAAGTGCTCTGAGAATGTTTTAGGTCTTTAAATCAGATTCAGGATTAAGAGCAAATAGCTTAGTCCTCATCTGGAACAGGAAAATATATATAAAACAAAAAGTCTTCTAAAGTTAGCATTTTAATTCATCAAGAAAACGATAGATTAATAATTTTTGGTACAATAAGATCATCATCTGGGAAAAAAGCTATATCTTCATTTCGTGCCTTTCACTCAACTATGGATCAAGGATTCATGGAGCAACAACTTAAATGTAAAATAAACCCATAAAAGCACCTTAAGACCACATGGGAGATTTTTTTCTAATACTGAAGTTGGGGAACATGTTTATAAATAAGATAAACCACTCTGAAGTCATAAAAGAAGAGATAATTTTGCATGGCACAAGAAATCCCCATCAGGCTGGGCACAGTGGCTCATACTTGTAATCCCAGCAATTTGAGAGGCTGAGGTGGGTGGATTGCTTGAGCCCAGGAGTTTGAGACCAGTCTGGGCAATATGGCAAAACCCTCATCTCTACAAAAAATACAAAAATTAGTTGGGCGTGGTGGCATGCACCTGTAGTCCCAGCTACTCAGGAGGGTGAGGTGAAAGGATTACTTGAGCCTGGGAGGTTGAGGCTGCAGTAAGCTGTAATCATGCCGCTGCACTCTAGCCTGGGTGATGGTGAGATCCTGTCTCAAAACAAAGTAACAAAATTCCCCATTATAAATAAAGACAGACTGCAAATTACCAAGTAGGAAAAGTATTTACAACTCACAAGCCAGGGACTAATTTTTTAATATATAAATAACTCCTAGAAATCAATAAAAAAGTATAACAACATGATAAAAGGAGATATAGAAGATATGAACAGAATGATCTCAAAAATGGAGATATATCTTGATGTTAAATGTATGAAATGATGCTTAATGTTATAATGGAAACAATGCCAAATAAAATGACGAGAATCTGTTAACCTAACAGATTAGCAAAGATTAAAAAACCTGCTAATGTGTGGTATTGGCGAGAGTATGGAGAAACGCTCTTATGCATTGCTGGTGAGATGAAAACCTATACAACTGCTTGTAGAGAGTGATTTGGCAGTAGCAATTCAGCTTTAAAACTTGACTTCCAATTTATTCCACAAATATACTTGTATATATGTTAAATTACATGCTTTAAGTTATTCATTACAGCAGTGTTTAATAGAAAAAAAGTTTGGAAACAGGTGTCCATCAATGGGGCACTAGTTACATTTTGTGACTTTTCTGCAATGGAATAGTCTGCAACGAGGAAAACGAAAGAGACAGCACCATAGACACTAATAGGGACCAGTCCCTAAGATATTAAATGTAAAAAGCAGGGCAGTGTGTATAGTCCCCTATCATTCGCATTGAAAAGATCACTTAAATGCATGTTCTCCAGAAGAATTCACAAAATAATAACATTGCCTCTGGGGATCTGGAGGGGCCAGAGGATTTGCTTTTTACTGTATATCCTGTTATACTTTCAGATTTTGTACCATATACATGTATTACCTATTTAGAAAGTAATTTTCTAATAAGATAGATAGACTGCTAGCTACACAAATAAAGAATAGACCACTGGCTACACTAATAAAGCAAAAAAGAGAGAAGATCCAAATATACACAATCAGAAATAACAAATATGATATTACCACTGACCCCATAGAAATAAAAAAAAAAAAAACCCTCAGAGACTACTATGAACACCTCTAGGCACATAAACTAAAAAAAAAAAAAAAAAAAAATAGGGGAAATGGATAAATTCCTGGACACATACAACCTCCCAAGACAAGACAACGAAGAAATTTAATCCCTGAGCAGACCAATATTGAGTTTCAAAACTGAATCAGTATAAAAAGCCTACAACTAAAAAAAGGCCCTGGACCAGATAGGTTCACAGCCAAATTTTTCCAGATGTATAAATCTGGTACAATTCCTACTGAAACTATTGCAAAAAATTGAAAAGGAGGATCTCCTCCCTAACTCACTCTATGAGGCCAGCATCATCCTGATACCAAAATGTGGCAGAGATACCACAAAAAAAGAACTTCAGGCCAATATCCTTGATGATCATCGATGAAAAAAATCCTCAATAAAATACTGTCAAATGGAATCCAGCAGCACATCAAAAAGCTAATCCACCACGACCAAGTAGGCTTTATCCCTGGGATGCAGTAAGTAGGGTTCAACATATGCAAGTCAATAAATGTGATTCATCACATAAAGAGAACTAAAGACAAAAACTGTATGATCATCTCAGTAGATGCACAAAAGGCTTTCGATAAAATCCAACATTCCTTCATATGAAAAACTCTTAGCAAACTAGGCATTGCAGAAATATATTTCAAAATAGTAAGAGTCGCCTGTGGCAAACCCACAGCCAACATTATACTGAATGGGCAAAAGCTGGATGCATTCCCCTTGAAAACTGGAGCAAGACAAGGTTTCACTCTCTTACCACTCCTATTCAACATAGTGCTGGAAGTTTTGGCCAGAGCAGTCAGGCAGGTGAAAGAAATAAAAGGCATCCAAATAGAAAGATAAAAAGTCAAACTGTCTCTGTTGGCAGGCAATATGATTCTATACCTAGAAAACCCCATAGTCTATGTCCAAAAGCTCCTAGATCTGATAAACAGCTTCAGCAAAGTTTCAGGATACAAAATCAATATACAAAAATCAGTAGCATTGCTATAACCCAAGAACACCCACACTGAGAGCCAAATCAAGAATGCAATCCCATTCACAATAGTCACAAAAAGAATAAAATACCTAGAATACAGCAAACCAGGAAGGTGAGAGATCTCTACAATGAGAGTTACAAAACACTGCTCAAAGAAATTAGAGGTGACACAAACAAATGGAAAAACATTCCACACTAATGAATAGGAAGAATCAATATTATTAAAATGGGCATACTGCCCAAAGCAATTTACAGATTCAATACTATTCCTACCAAACTACCAATGACATTCTTCACATAATTAGAAAAAAATATTTAAAAATTCACGTTGAACCATAAAAAGAGCCCAAATAGCCAAAGCAATCCTAAGAAAGAACAAAGCTGGAGGCATCATGTTACCCAGTTTCAAACTATACTACAAGCCTACAGCAACCAAAACAGCATGGTACTGGTATAAAAAGAGACACACAGACCAATGGAACAGAATAGAGAGCCCAGAAATAATGTCACATACCCATGACCATCTGATCTTTAACAAAGTCAACAAAAATAAGCAATGGGGAAAGGACTCCCTTTTCAATAGATGGTGCTGGGATAACCGGCTAGCCACATGAAGATGATTGAAACTGGACTCCTTCCTTACACCATATACAAAAACCAACTCAAAATGGATTAAAGACTATAAAACATAAACCCCAAACTATAAAAACCCTGGAAGACAACATAGGCAATACCATTCAGGACATAGGCCCTGGCAAAAATTTCATGATGAAGATGCCAAAAGCGAATGCAACAAAAATGAAAATTGATTGATGGGATCTAATTAAACTAAAGTGATTCTGCACAGCAAAAGCAACTACCAACAGAGTAAACAACCTACAGAATGGGAGAAAATATTTACAAACTACACATCTGGCAAGGGTCTAATATCTAGCATCCATAAGGAACCTAAACAAATTAACAAACAAAAACCAAACAATCCCATAACAAAGTGGGTAAAGTCTCAAAAAAATGTGGGCAAAAGCCATAAAAAAACAGTTTTCAAAAGAAGACACACACAGCCAACATGAAAAAATGTTCAACGTCACTGATCATTAGAGAAATGCAAATCCAAACCACAATGAGACACCACCTCACACCAGTCAGAATGACTATTGTTAAAAAGTTGAAAAATAACAGATGCTGGTGAGGTTGCAGAGAAGAGGGAACGCTTATACAGTGCTGGTGGAAATGTAAATTAGTTCAGCCATTGTGGAAAGCATTGTGATAATTCCTCAAAGAACTGAAAACAGATTACCGTTTGACCCAGCAATCCCATGACTGAGTATATACCCAAAGGAATATAATCATTCTATGACAAAGACACACGCACTTGTGTGTTCATTGCAGCACTATTCACAATTGCAAAGACATGGAGTCCAACTAAATGCTCATCAATGGTAGACTGGATAAAGAAAATGTGGAACATATACACCATGGAATACAATGCAGTCATAAAAAAGAATGAGATCATGTCCTTGCCAGCAAAATGGATGGAGCCGGAGGCCATTATCCTAAGCAAACTAATGTAGAAACAGAAAACCAAATACCACATGTTCTCATTTATAAGTGAGAGCTAAACATTGAGTATATATGGACACAAAGAAGGAAATAACACACACCAGGGCCTACTTAAGAGTGGAGAAAGGGAGGAGTGAGAGGATCAAAAAACTATCTAATGGGTACTATGGTTATTACCTGGGTGATGAAATAATCTATTCACCAAACCCCCATGACATGCAGTTTACCTCTGTAACAAACGTGTGCATGTACCTCTGAACCTAAAATAGAAGTTAAAAAAAAAAGGAATTTTGTGTGAGGCACAGTGTCTCAGGCCTGTAGTCTCAACACTTTGGGAGGCTGAGGCAGGAGGACTGCTTGAGTCCAATAGTTCAAGACCAATCTGGGCAACATAGGAAGACCTTGTCTCTACAGGATATTAAAAAGTTAGCTGGGCATGGTGGTGCATGCCTGTGGTTCCAGCTATACGGGAGGCTGAGATGGGAGGATCACTTGAGCCCAGGAGGCTGAGGCTACAGTGAGCTGTGATGGCACCACTGCACTCCAGCCTGGTTGACAGAGAAAGACCGTGTCTCAAAAAAAAAAAAGTAATTTTGAAAGGACTTACCTGGAATATGTTAATAGCACATTTCATTTCTAAAGTCAGAGGAAATTATAAGATCATAACCAGGGACCTGTATTAGGATAGGGAGCTATTTAAGGCTTATTAGCAAAGCTTACTAGCTAAGATGGTTAATACCTTGTCTTACCTGGCACATCAGCTTCTTTTTCTCATCTATAACCTGAGTTAAGTTATATTTGGCCTATTTGGTATCCTTAAAATTTAGGGGTTGCTTTGGTTGGTCATGTAATACTCTAAGAGAGAGAACACCAGTTTTGCCACCTGAATGTATTGCTTTGATTCTTCCATAAACATTATTTATTTGAGACAGAGTCTTGCTCTCTCACCCAGGCTGGAGTACAATAGTGTAATCTGTGCTCAACACAACCTACACCTCCTGGGTTCCAGCGATTCTCCTGCCTCAGCCTACAGAGTAGCTGGGATTACGGGCATGCACCACCACGCGCAGCTAATTTTTTGTATTTTTTTTTTGAGATGGAGTTTTGCTCTTGTTACCCAGGCTGGAGTGCAATGGCGCGATCTCGGCTCACCGCAACCCCCGCCTCCTGCGTTCAAGCAATTCTCCTGCCTCAGCCTCCCGAGTAGCTGGGACTACAGGCACGTGCCACCATGCCTGGCTAATTTTTGTATTTTTAGTAGAGACGGGGTTTCACCATGTTGACCAGGATGGTCTCGATCTCTTGACCTCGTGATCCACCCGCCTCGGCCTCCCAAAGTGCTGGGATTACAGGCTTGAGCCACCGCGCCCGGC
>PVKV010037376.1:0-14876 GCA_004027835.1 Alouatta palliata
TTCTCCTGCCTCAGCCTCCCGAGTAGCTGGGACTACAGGCACGTGCCACCATGCCCAGCTAATTTTTTTTGTATTTTTAGTAGAGACGGGGTTTCACCATGTTGACCAGGATGGTCTCGATCTCGTGACCTCGTGATCCACCCGCCTCGGCCTCCCAAAGTGCTGGGATTACAGGCGTGAGCCACCGTGCCCGGCCAAACATAATTCTTATATTGGTTGTATTTGCATCATCTCCTTCCTATAAGTTTATATATTTTTTTGAAGCCAGGATACATTATTTACATTGTATCCCTTACCTGTGCTAGTACACTGTCTTGGCACACAAAAGGAGTTTGATACATGTTTAATTAAATTGTTAAAAATAAATTTGGCTGGGCGTGGTGGCTCACACCTGTAATCCCAGCACTTTGGGAAACTGAGGTGGGCGGATTATGAGGTCAGGAGTTTGAGACCAGCCTGGCCAACATAGTGAAACCCCATCTCTGCTTAAAAAAAAACAAAAACCAAAAATTAGCTAGGCATGGTGGCGCACGCCTGTAGTCCCAGCTACTCAGGAGGCTAAGGCAGGAGAATCACTTGAACCTAGGAAGCAGAGGTTTCGGTGAGCTAGGATTGCATCACTGCACTCCAGCCTGAGTGGCAGAGCAAGACTCTGTCTCAAATTAATTAATTAATTAATTTAATATCATTGCTTTCTCTTTTTTGTGCCACTGTAGCTTTCACAATTTCCTTGACAATATTTCCAAAAAATGTTTTTTCACAAAGTCCTATGTCATGACAGTATCCTTTAACTACTTGCTGAATACAGCAATGAGCTTTTTATTCTCAAAAGCCAAGAAGTAATAATTAACAAAGCAAGGAAGTAATCCTAATACCAAAATACAGAAATAGGTCATAAGTTAGGTAAGCTTTTAATTGTGAATGTGTAGAATACTTTAAATGTTATTTGATGAGGTAGTTTAGGTATGATATTCATTTGATTAAGTATTATAAACACAATGAAACTAAACTTTTGAACATGTTAATTATAATTTTCTAAACTTACATTGTTCTAACAGTGAACAACTGTATATCATTAATTAAATGTCACAAATCATTAAAACAAACTCTATGTATATAATTCAGAGAAATTAGTTATGGTATTATTTAAATTTGAGTATGATCATGGGAAAACTAACTGATAGCTTTTGATGAAACAATAAAATTTTAAGTTAGTATAAGAAAAAAATCCAACTTAATCATTTGTATTTAATAATAAAATAACGACTTTTGATCATGATTTTAACAAAATAATTTAAATGACTTGTCAAACAGTAAGATCTAATATAAATATTGAAGTATTCAGAGAGAATTTCATCTGTGTTTAACTGTTAAGTTGGGATTTTGAGTTGTGAGGGTGATGCTTCAATATAGGTTGAAAATTATCCATTCTCCCAGTCCTCCTTTTGAGTTTACCTTTGTGGGCTCTAAATTTTTCACCTGGTAAATCAACAAATACTTTCTAGGCAGGGAATTGTAACATCATTCAGTATACTAGTTGGATGCATGTTTAAAACACCAAATCTTGGCCAGGTGCAGTGGCTCACGCCTGTAAGCCCAGCACTTTGGGAGGCCGAGGTGGGCGGAACACTTGAGATCAAGAGTTCAAGACCAGCTTCACCAACATGGTGAGACCCCCCCCACCCCGTGTCCACTAAAAATACAAAAAAATTAGCCGGGTGTGGTGCTTGGCGCCTGTAATCCCAGCTACTTGGGAGGCTAAGGCAGGAGAATCGCTAGAACCCAGGAGGCGGCGGTTGCAGTAAGCCAAGATCGCGCCACTGCACTCCAGCTTGGGCAACAAAGTGAGACTCTGTCTCAAAAAAATAAAAAAAAAAGAAAAAGAAAAAAAATCACCAAATCTGTAAACTCTTAAAGAGTTTATCCAGACTAAAGTATATACTTACTACTGAGAGCATTTTCAAACTTCTGTGACTTCAATACTTGTACAGTTAAGGTACATTTATAGTATTAATGAATTTTAAAACACCCAAAGAACAGTGCCTTTCACAAAGGTTTATTTTGCTAGCTGTATGAACAGTTAAGACCAGCCTGAAAGAAGACCAAAAATAGTGATTTAGATTTCTTACATTTTCTGCTCCAAAGTACAAGGTACTTAAATTTGAAGTTATAAAACTGATCCCACATTTTTTGTGTAATTGTCATTTCGCAGTATTGGTAATAAGAAGAAATAATGTCTGTCCAATGACTTACTTTTAGACTCATTCTTACATACTAATTTGCAAATAAGCAAATGTTAAGCACTATATCAAAAAATACTTTAAAACATAGCTAGTGAAAATTTGAGCTCTAGTTTCTTAAATTCCATTGAATTCAAAGGTCACATGTATTATGTACATTAAAATTGTTTTCCTAAATAGAAATTACTGATATGGGAAAGTTGCTTTAGGAGAATTTTCGATAGTAAATCCATAATCCTTAAAATTCTAATTGAACATTGATCCTTAGCAAACATTTACAGCAGTGTAAATATTACTTTTTAAAGGTGCGTTAGTTTCAAGAATATTGGGGTCCCACAGGCATGATGACACTTTGTAACATATACTTTTTTTAAAAAAATATTTTCCTCTGTTCCCTAAGTCTCTGAAGTGCCGTAAGTATTAAACAGAACTGATGTTAAGGTATCTTCTGTTCAAGCTGGATGTTTACACATGCAAAGTATTTTTGGAGATATGGATTCTAATTTGGAAGAAGAAACATAGCAAAAAATTTTATTTCTTATTCATTTCTTTTCACATCTTTAAAATACAACTTAAATCGTAATTGGAATCCCTTTTCCTATCGTGTGGTCAAACGTCGGTACCAGACTTCAAGGCTTTACTTTGTTAGCCATGTGTTTATGAACCTCCAGCGCTTTCCCTAGATCTTTTGGCTGATAATCTCAAACATGGAGGATGCTTCTGAATCTTCACGAGGGGTTGCTCCATTAATTAATAATGTAGCTCTCCCAGGCTCTCCGCTGTCTCTTCCTGTATCAGTGACAGGCTGTAAAAGTCATCGAGTAGCCAATAAAAAAAAAGGTAGAAGCGAGGAGTGAAAAGCTCCTCCCAATAGCTCTTCCTCCTTCAGAGCCGAAAGTAGATCAGAAACTTCCCAGGAGCTCCGAGAGGCGGGGAAGTGGCGGTAGGACGCGATTCCCCGCGCAGAGTCGGGCAGTGGCAGCGGGAGAAGCGGCGGCCGGGGTCGCGGTGGGACTGGCGAGAGGCGTTCCCCCGGGAGGACGGGGTCTCCCCTTGGTGCCTTTGTAGTGGCGAAGGTGGACAAGTGGCCGTCAAGCGTGTTCGCAGGTGAGGGTCGCTCGGGAGCCGGCAGGCGACGGCGGGGAAGTGGAGGCGAGCCGGGAACAAAGCGTAGCAGCGCCGGGGTCCGCCCGCGGCTAGCGCCCTGGCGGCGCTGGGCCGGCAGGCTGGGCGCCGAGCACGTTGTGAGCCTGGCGTCGGCGGCGGCGGCGGCCGCAAAGCCGGCCCTGGGGGAGGGGGCCGCCGCCGCTCCTGCACTGCCCCCCGCGGCGGGGCGTCCTGCCCCATTGTGAGCCGCGGCCGGGCGAGGGGAGGTCCGGCGCGCTCGGAGGGCAGGGGCGGCGGTGGCTCCGCTCGCTCGGAGCCCGGACGGCGGCAGGAACGAACTCGGCTCCGGTAGCGGCCGCGGCGCGTCAGTCACACAAAAGGCAGCCGAGCTTCTTTCCCCGGCGCGCGGACCGGCCCACGCTGCCGCCGAGCGCTCCCCACCTTACCGGCTTTCCTTTCCCTCCAATTCTGATAGGGAAGCGGGGCCGGCGCGGGCGGCGGAGGGTCCGGGCGAGCCCGCGGGCGAACGGGAGATGCCGCTACTACACCGAAAGCCGTTTGTGAGACAGAAGCCGCCCGCGGACCTGCGGCCCGACGAGGAAGTTTTCTACTGTAAAGTCACCAACGAGATTTTCCGCCACTACGAGTAAGAGCCGGGCCGGGCGTGGGGCCGCGGGGGGTGAGGGGACTCCCTCCCAGCGCCCTTTTGTCTCTCTCTCCTTTTCCTCGCCCGGGGCTTCTGGCGGGGCGACTGGAAAGTGACGGGTGGTCCCGGGCCCGCGGTTCTCTGCCTGCTAGTCTGGACCTGGAGAACGCGCGGGGCCAACTGGCTACGGCGCGTGTGGGGAGCGCGGCTCGGTCCAGGCGGAGGCGGCTGGGGTCCCCGGCCGGCCTCGGGGACCGCTCCTGGCCGCTGCTGACTCCCTCCCGCCCTCCCGGCCGCAGGGTGGCGGAAACTCTCCGCCTCGCCCCTCCCCGCTGCGGCCACACGCGCACTCCGGGGCCAGTTCCGGGATCCCCGCCCGGCCGCCGAGGGGATCCCCGCTAGGGTCAGCGACGCGGGGCCGCGGTCCCTGGGCTGGGGAAGGGAATTCCTGCGGCGGTGGGCAGGAAGCGGCTGGGCTAGGCTTCGTGTTCTCAATTAGGAGTGGGATCTGACGTTGGAGCTGCCTGGGGCAGGAAAGAGAGGAGCGGAGTTAAGACTCGCTCTAGACGGGAAGGAGGGGGCGTCCCTGCGGGCCCGGGGCGGAGGGCACTGGGCGCGAGAGCCTCCGCCGGGGCCTCCCGTCCCGCGCTGCTAGGCCTTGGAGTGCGACGCGAGCCGCGCTCTCTGTCACCGCCTCTTCTTGGTGACTAACTCTCGTCTCCGGGGAACTCAGCGTCTCCGCCCCCGGGAGACCAGTGAGGAAGAAGTCGCGGCTGGGCAAGGGGAAGAGGAAGGGGGAAGAAGCAGGGCCTTGGGCGCCCCTCGTTTTCACTTTCGCGCAGCCTGGAGCGTTGGGGGCGGGGGTGGTGGTGAAGACAAGTTCAACTCCAGACTCAGCCAGTCGCCTCTTTATCCCCCTGCGCATGTGGGCTGCCTGACATGTGCCACTCGCTATTGTTTTGATAAGAACGCGGAGCTGCTGCTGGTGTAGTTTCAGCGCCTACATTTTCAGCCCGTCGCCTGATTTATCCCAAGAGATCTTGTCCTGTGACATAAAGCAAGGGGGTGTGTTTTAGCGACTTGTGCTTAAACAGAATCTTTTAGTGAGAACCTGAATTGATTAATCACTCAAACCGTGTGATCCTCTCTTTTTCTTATGCTTTATCCTCTCCACTCAAAAGGAATCCCTTTGTGGCTTGGAAACCAAGTGTAATGCAGCCAAATAAAGTCGAGTGTAGGGAGGCACCTTTTCTGAGTGGGAGCTTGACTGAGGGAGGGTTTTGGGCAAACAACACCTGTCTAAGAAATGAATAGTGAGGTTAGAAAAGTTCCTTTGAGCATTTATTTTAAGTAAACCTTTTTCTTCAGCTCCACAGAAAGTTACCCATTAAACATGTTATATCTAGAGAAGAAGATAGAGTACTTGTCATCAGACAGTACTTTTAAGTAGGAGTGCATGTCTCACTCTCCTCCTGTAGAGACTTGTTTTGTTACTCAAAAACTAGTTAAGTGAACTTGGAGTAGGTAATTGGACAAGGTTTTTTTTTTTTTTTTAAGGATTTTAAAGCTACAGTCCTTGCTAACAATTATGATCTTTTAAAAAACCAAGAGTACCAATAAAATAGTAAATAAGCTTAAGTTTCAAATTATTTTCTTCTTCCATATAAGCAGTCTTTTAAGAGGCTTTTCTCACTTTAGCGGTTAGGATGAATATGGTTATCTTTTGTGAATTAAACCCTCATAATGTACTTTGGTTCTTGAGCTGAATTACTCTAACCATGGAGAAATCTGAAATGCTGAAATATAGAAGATTTTTCGCATTCTAGAACTATCTATTTTCCACTATTTTTATTTATTTATTTTGAGACAGGGTCTCACTCTGTCGCTCAGGCTGGAGTGCAGTGTGGCGCAATCTTGGCTCACTGCAGCTTCAGCCTCCTGGGCTCAAACAATCTCCCCCACCCCGACCTTACCACCTTAGCCTACTGAATAGCTGGGATTGCAGGTGCGTGCCACCACTCTGGCTAATTTTTGTATTTTTGTAGAGATGAGGTTTCACGGTGTTGCCCAGGCTGGTCTTGAACTCCTGAGTTCAAGTGATCTGCCTGCCTCAGTCTCCTAAAGTGCCAGGGTTATAGGCATGAATCACCACCCCCACCCGTGTCTTCCATTAAGGAACTGATGATGCCAGGCACGGTGGCTCACACCTGTAATCCCAGCACTTTGGGAGGCTGAGTCAGGTGGATCACGAGGTCAGGAGATTGAGACCATCCTGGCTAACATGGTGAAACACCATCTCTACTAAAAATATAAAAAAATCATCCGGGCGTGGTGGCACATGCCTGTAATCCCAGCTACTCGGGAGTCTCAGGCAGGAGAATTGCTTGAACCCAGGAGGTGGAGGTTGCAGTGAGCCAAGATTTCGCAGCTGCATTCCAGCCTGGGCCACAGAGCAAGACATCGTCTAAAAAAAAAAAAAAAAAGGAACTGTATCCCTTGTAGTCATAGGGCATTTAAACGCTTTAAATAACTAGATTTTTATTTTCAATTTTTGTTTTTTGTTTTTTCCCTTGTGCTGAAGTGGTAGGGCTTTTGGAAATTACAAGCAGTCCTAGAGAGATTATTGGTTTGGAAGCAAAGGTATTTGATCATTTACCCTGAATTAAGCAGTATTGTTGATATTCTTAGGTTTCTGTGACTGAACAAAAAGAATTTTGACAAAATTGGAAGAAGACTGCCATTGTGTTAGATTTTGAATTACTTTGTTTCTCATAAATGATTACAAAGAGATCTTTCCAAAAATACATTCCTGGTACATGGTATATGGTGGTCTGTAGTAATGGTAATCTGACCTTTGGAACAACTCTGGAAAAACTAGAAAGGAAACCTCTGCAGGCCACTGTTACACTGCATATGGGATAGCCACCCCAAAACAAACAAACAACAACAACAAAAGCACCTGTTTTCACTTGTTAAATCATTGATTGATTTATGTGAATTTGTTTGAAGACTAGCCTTTTAGTGTATTATTTTGAATATTTTTCTTCTGTATTTCTCTGAAGACCACTATGCTCACTTATTTGCTTGCATTTTTTATTTCTTGAATATAAGTTTCTCTAAATCAGTCTAAAAAAGGTTTTCTACATCTTTTAGCCTTATTCACTTCACAGAACAAAGTAACTTGCCTGTAATCGTGGTTAGTAGAGGTTGCCAGTGACTTTTTTTTTTTTTTTTGAGACGGAGTTTTGCTCTTGTTGGCCAGGCTGGAGTGCAGTGGTGCGATCTCGGCTCACTGAAACCTCTGCCTTCTGGGTTCAGGCAATTCTCCTGCCTCAGCCTCCTGAGTAGCTGGTATTACAGGCGTCCACCACCTTGCCCGGCTAATTTTTTATATTTTTAGTAGAGACAGGATTTCACCATGTTGGGCAGGCTGGTCTTGAACTCCTGACCAAAGGTGATCCACCTGCCTCTGCCTCCCAAAGTGCTGGGATTACAGGTGTGAGCCACTGCACCTGGCCACCAGTGATCTTTCAATTGCTAAATAGTTTTCTGTCTCTATCTTATTTGATGTAATAACCTGCTTCCTTTTTGTCCTTCTAAGCAGCAGTGGCCACTCCCTCCATTTTATCTAGTGTAGCATCTCCTGTTATTGCCTTGTCATGCAGTATATTTGTTGCCTCACTTTTTTTTTTTTTGAGACGGAGTTTCGCTCTTGTTACCCAGGCTGGAGTGCAATGGCGCGCTCTCGGCTCACCGCAACCTCCGCCTCCTGGGTTCAAGCAATTCTCCTGCCTCAGCCTCCTGAGTAGCTGGGACTGCAGGCACGTGCCACCATGCCCAGCTAATTTTTGTATTTTTAGTAGAGACGGGGTTTCACCATGTTGACCAGGATGGTCTCGATCTCTTGACCTCGTGATCCGCCTCGACCTCCCAAAGTGCTGGGATTACAGGCGTGAGCCACCGCGCCCGGCCACTTTTCTTTTTCTTTCTGAGATGGAGTCTTGCACTCTCACGCAGGCAGGAGTGCAGTGGCTCGATCCTGGCTCACTGCAACCTCTGCCTCCCAGGTTCAAGCAGTTCTTTGTCTCAGCCTCCCAAGTCGCTGGGATTACAGGCACTTGCCACAACGCCCAGATAATTTTTGTATTTTTAGTAGAGACGAGGTTTCACCATGTTAGCCAGGATGGCTTCGATCTCCTGACCTTGTGATACACCGGCCTCGGCCTCCCAACATACTGGGATTACAGGTGTGAGCCACTGCACCTGGCCTGTTTCCTCACATTTTGTCTTCTGCAAGAACCTGAACTCTTTGAGACAGCGACAATGAACAGGATGCATCCTCGGTGATTATAGAGCATGAACCTCTTACTACATTCTTCTTAACTAATTGCTAACTCTTGTTTGACCTGCTTTCATAGGTAAAGAAGACTCAATAGCACATCAACTATAGACAAATGGATAAGCTAAGTTGCATAATTTAGCCTCTTAAATATGATTTATTCTGGCTGGGTGTGATGGCTCATGCCTATAATCTGAGCATTTTGGAAGGCCAAGATGGGAGGATCACTTGAGGCCAGGAGTTTGAGATCAGCCAGGTCAAAACAGTAAGACCCTTTTTTGTACAAAAATAAAAATTTTCTGCAATTTTGGCTAGCTGACAACAATTTTGTTTATTTTTGGCTGTGGATTGTTAAAAAAAATGGAACAGTCAGTTCTGAATACCAGAAATTCTAGGCTTGAGGGATAGGAAAATGATTTGTTGTATTACCTAGTGATTTAATCTGATCAATAAAATAACATTTTTTTTTTAAGCCATGTAGGCACTTGGAATTGGGATATATTTCCCATCTTTGAGTGAGTCCAGCCTTCCATACAAAATGTATGACTCTCTTTCACAACATCACTAACAGGTGGTCCAAATTATGTTTCACCCTGGCTTTTCATTGAAAGAGGTTTGACTAGCTTTTAAAGCATCCTGTTTTCATTGTTCAAATACTCTTCCTTGTTAGTAAGTCAGTCCTTTCAGCAGCCTCTTTTTACAGATGAGGAAACTGAAGTTGGGATTGGGGGTAAATCCAAGATTACAGTGTCTAAAATTATTTAGTAACTGTTAATTGTTAGAATCTAATATCATGATTCTAGAATTTGCACTCTTTTTACTGTTTACTATCACACAGTGCTTATTATGGAAAATTCTTCCTAATGTTTGTTGAAGTATGCACTAAGAAAATAAGGGCATTGCCAGGAATTCAAACTGGCTGCCTAGATCTTTGTGTAGATACCACTGTACTGTCTGCTTAGACATTTGTTTTTCTGCTATACCCCAAGTGATTAAGCTCTAGGTATTAAATGGACACACCAGAACACCATCAATTTGTAGTGGGAAGAATGTTTTTCTTACTGACCAATTTCTATACTAATGGTCAGTTATGTGTGAAATCTAGTTATAATCAAAGGCTATTTGGTAAGCATGGGGTTTTCAAAGAAAGTTGGATAATTTTCATAGCTAGTGTCTTTATTTATTTATTTATTTTTAAAATAGGGTTTCTCCATGTTGGTTAAGCTGGTCTCAAACTTCCAAACTCAGGTAATCCACCTGAGGTTAGCCTCCCAAAGTGCTAGGATTACAGGCATGAGTCACCACGCCCGGCCAGCTAGTGTCTTTAAATGAGATGTTTAGCTCCTCTTTAAGGAATAAGCCTGCTACATGGTCCTGATACTTGGATCCATGAGTCCTTTTTTGCCTGGATGATATAGCGGAAATTCCTAAATGCTTTTCTTTTTGAGTTTTACCTTTTATCTACGTAGCAGACTACTGTGTTTTAAATGATTCCTTTCTTCATACTCCCTGGCTCAAGCGATTCTCCTGCCTCAGCCTCCCGAGTAGCTGGGATTACAGGCAGATGCCACCACACCTAGCTAATTTTTGTATTGTTAGTAGAGACAGGGTTTATCCATGTTGTCCAGGATGGTCTCAAACTCCCAACCTCATGATCCACCCGCCTTGGCCTCCCAAACTGCTGGGATTACAGGTGTGAGCCACTGAGCTTGGACAGTAGAATTTGTTGTTTCCTACACTTGCCCTCAGGAGCCGACAAGAAGAAATAACTTCAGATGTTTGAGATAGTTCTGTCTCTTTCTGCTCCCATTCCCAATGTCTAACTTTCTCTCAAGAAAACATGTTTCTCTGACATTGTTTCTCTACCATACTGGTTATTCTAGGATTTCTCTGCACATGTGGTACTTGTACAATAAGAATTGATACTCTTTATTGAGTACACCTAAATTTTAGGGGTATTTATTTGCTAAGAATTATCTCATTTGATTTTCACATTAACATTCATAGAGGAACCAAATTTAGAGAGGTTATGTAACTTAACCAAAGTTGCATTCTTAAAGTAAAGCTGGGATTCAGGCATTTTTCTCTCTCCTTCATATATATAAGTATTTCTCCTTCATATTTATATGTATATGCTCTATATATAGCTCTATGTGTATATCTATATATAAATGTATACATATACATATATATATGTATACATATACAAGGGCCAAAAAAAACACACTGTTTCTCTATATAGACATGTATACACATTCTCTCTCTCTCTATATATATAGCTCTCTCTATATAGCTCTCTCTATATATAGCTCTCTCTCTATATATATAAATATATAGCTCTATATATAGAGATATTGAGAGCTATATATAGAGATATATATATATATAGAGAGAGAGAGAGCTATTTATATATATATATATATAGAGAGAGAGAGAGAGAGAGAGAGAGAGAGAGAGAGAATGTGTATTTTTTGGCCCTTAAGTAGAGTACACTTTGTTTTTATCTGAATTGTACTCAGTTTCTGATTTTTATGTCACAATTTAATCTTCTACTAGGTTTTTAGTTTTCTCAGTACCCAATGAATTAATGGTATGTTACACTTTGTTCCTCAGTGTGTTCACCAGAGTGTTAGTTGACTGTATATTACAAGTGTGTTCTTTTTTTTTTTTAAAGACAAGGTTTCACCATGTTGGTCAGGCTGGTCTTGAACTCCTGACCTCAGGTGATCTGCCCGCCTTGGCCTCCAAAATGCTTGGATTACAGGCGTGAGCCACCACGCCCGGCCACAAGTATGTTCTTAAAAATTTCCTTGTAACTCAGCAACTTTTCCTTATGAAATACTGATAAAGAGGAAGGGTCATCAAATTTTTCCCATAAAGGGCCAGATAATCAGTATTTTTGGCTTTGCTTGGCCATAGGGTCTCTTGTTCCTATCTAGCTGTGCAAATTAGTGAGAAAGCAGTTACTGACAACACCTAAAAATATGGGTATAGTCATGTTCCCAAAAAACTAGAAAAATGGGTGGAGGACAGGATTTGGTCTCTGGGCCAGTAGGATGCGCACTTTTAGTGAAGAGGATGATTGAAGGAGGGCAGTCCTAAATCTTGACATTAATAACCTGTATTAGCCGGAATTTACATTCATATAAAAATGTTTTGGATGTTATTTTTGCTCACAATAGTAAAATGTGCTTCTTGTAAGTTTCATTAGTTGTAGTCTTACAATGTAGAAATTGAAGAAACATTGTAACCAACCCCCTAGAGTTCAGTATTAACAAACTCTGCACATTTAAATGTGTATGATAAATGGGTAAAGTGTGAGCAGAATTACTGAAGTGGGAGAAAGTGAAGGTGTATGATGTTAGAGATGGTGCTGTGGGATTATGAGTAGGGGAGAGACGACCCTTGGACTTTTCTCCCTTGCATTAAAATTGCCACTGTGGTAGAATGTGTCCTGCCTCCTTAGGGTAGGTCTTTATGCAGAGTAAAGCTATAATGTAACAATAACTTTGTAAATAGACACAAAATAAACAAGTGGCACAAACATTTCGTAAGAGATAGTAGAAAACTTTGGGTATAAAAGGGCAGCTATACATCACTGGTTGTGGCACTTGTGCCATTACTCTCCTTGGTATTTTTAGGCAGTGTTAAATCTAGTGTTTGTTGTAACTCACTTTGCACTTAGTTGTTCCCCTGCTGTGGCATGAAATATCCCATGCATGGCCTACTCAGTACCCCAGGCACTTAGCTGCTGTAGCTAGAGCTGTGCTGTCCAGAACAGGAGCCATTCCTTGGCCAGATGGTTGTTAAGCACTTGAAATGTGATTAGTCCGAATTAAGATAGTAAACATAAAATATACATTGGATTTTTTTTTTTTTTTTTCCGAGACAGAGTCTCACTCTGTTGCCCAGGCTGGAGTGCAGTGGCACGATCTCGGCTCACTGCAACCTTTGCTTCCTGGGTTCAAACAATCCTCCTTCCTCAGCCTCCTGAGCAGCTGGGATCATAGGTGCATGTCAACATGTCCAGCTAATTTTTTGTATTTTTAGTAGAGACAGGGTTTCACTGTGTTAGCCAGGATGGTCTCAATTTCCTGACCTCATTATCCACCCACCTTGGCCTCCCAAAATGCTGGCGTGAGCCACTGAGCCCAGCAAATTTTTTTTTTTTTAAAGAAGAATGTAAGTATCTCAATTTTTAAAATGTTGATTACATACTGAAATGAAATTATTTTGTGATATACTGGGCTATTTTTATTTTTAAATTTTTAAATGTGACCACTAGAAAGTTTAAAATTATACATGTGACTAACCGTTCTGTTTCTGCTAGCACTGGTTTACAGACTAATGTATAAGAGATTTAGATTTGAAGTATAATTTTCTTGGGCAGTACTAAGTAATGGTTAAGTTATTAGAAGTATGCTTCATGTGATGGATATCCCAGTTACTCCGATTTGATCATTACACATTGGATACAGGTATCAATATGTACAACTATTATATATCCATTTTTTAAAAGAGGAAAAAAGTATCCCTGATGTACATTATGTGTTAGCTGTGTATTGGCTTCAGAAGCTAAATCTTACAGATATGTTTGTTTAACATACAAAATTAAAACTTTTTTTTCTTTCCTTTATTTTTTTTTGAGGCAGGGTCTTACTCTGTCACCCAGGCTAGAGTGCAATGGTGCGATCTGCTCACTGCAATCTCTGCCTCCAGAGCTAGAGTGCTTCTCCTGCTTTAGCCTCCTGAGTATCTAGGACTACAGGCATGTGCCATCACGTGGACCTGGCTACTTTTTATATTTTTAGTAGAGACTGGGTTTTGCCATGTCACCCAGGCTGGTCTTGAGCTCATGGACTTAAGCATTTCCCCTGCCTCAGTCATCCAAAGTGATGGGATTACAGATGTGAGCCACTGTGCCCAACCTAGAACTTTTTTTAAGAAACAGCATTATGCTGTTACTCAGGCTGGAGTGCAGTGATGTAACTGTAGCTCACTGCAGCCTTGAACTCCTGGCTTCAGGTGGTCTTCCCACTTCAGCCTCCTGAGTAGCAAGGACTATAGATGTACACCACCTGACTAAGTTTTTTCTTCAGTTTTTGGTGGAGACAGGATCTCACTTTGTTGCCTAGTCTAGTCTCAAACTCCTGGCTTCAAGTGATCCTCCTTCCTCAGTCTGCTGAAGTGCTGGGATTACAGGCATGAGTCATCCTGTCCGGCTAAGACCTACCTGTTAACATCACTTCCCCCCAAAAAAAGTTCTAGTATTTTTTTTTTTTTTTTTTGAGACGGAGTTTCGCGCTTGTTACCCAGGCTGGAGTGCAATGGCGCGATCTCGGCTCACCGCAACCTCCGCCTCCTGGGTTCAAGCAATTCTCCTGCCCCAGCCTCCCGAGTAGCTGGGACTATAGGCACGTGCCACCATGCCCAGCTAATTTTTGTATTTTTAGTAGAGACGGGGTTTCACCGTGTTGACCAGGATGGTCTCGATCTCTTGACCTCGTGATCCACCCGCCTCGGCCTCCCAAAGTGCTGGGATTACAGGCTTGAGCCACCTTAGTATTTTTTAAAATCTTTTTTTGCCCTCTGAGTTCTTCCCTTTCCTTTCTCTGAATTCTTAGGATAGCTGCCATCTATCTTATAAGGATAACTGCTTTTTACTTTGTATTTTTGATGATATACCTCCATTATTTCCTGTACTAAACCACACTTCAAAAGGATTTTCGTACTGAATTAAGAGCCATATAACTTGGCGTATGCATGTTATTTCTGTAGATCTCATTTATGTTAAGGTATGATTAATGTCTCTTGCTTTATTTCCATAGATACCTTTTTTTAAAGTTGTTCTATAGACATGTACAAAAGGAAACAATCTAAATGGAATTGTCCCAGATTTTTGGAACTCAAACTAATACAGAGAAAACCTACACAGATAGATGTGCTAACCAGGAAATAGGCCATATAGCAATTTAAGTGCTTTTAGAATGATGGGAGAAGTGAATATTTCAGGAAGGAGAAAAAAATTGAAGAATAATGAATCATATGGTTACATATAATAATTGAGAAGTAGACCAAAGTATAAAGGAGGAAAAAATTTTATCTGTATCTTACCATTTAGTGGCAGCCATTGTTAACCCTTTTGCATATATGTAACCATATACATATATATATATATATATGTGTGTGTGTGGTGTGTGTATATACACAAATATATATACATATATATATACATATATATTGGCTGGACATCGTGGCTCACGCCTGTAATCCCAGCACTTTGGGAGGCCAAGGCAGGCGGATCACCTGAGGTTAGGAGTTCGAGACCAGCCTGACCAACAGGAGAAACCCTACCTCTATTAAAAATAGAAAAAATTAGCTGGGTATGGTTGCACATGCCTGTAATCCCAGCTACTTGGGAGGCTGAGGCAGGAGAATTGCTTGAACCTGGGAGATGGAGGTTGCAGTGAGCTAAGGTTGCGCCATTGCACTCCAGCCTGGGCAACAAGAGTGAAACTCCTCAATTTTTTTTTTTTTTTTTTTT
>PVKV010037377.1:0-14853 GCA_004027835.1 Alouatta palliata
TCAAAAACGATGAGTTCGCGTCCTTTGTAGGGACATGGATGAACCTGGAAACCATCATTCTCAGCAAACTGACGCAAGAACAGAAAATCAAACACCGCATATTCTCACTCATAGGCGGGTGTTGAACAATGAGAACACATGGACACAGGGAGGGGAGCATCTCACACTGGGGTCTGTAGGGGGGAAAAAGGGGAGGGACAGCGGGGGATGGGGAGTTGGGGAGGGATAGCATGGGGAGAAATGCCAGATATAGGTGATGGGGAGGAAGGCAGCAAATCACACTGCCATGCTGCCATGTGTGTACCTATGCAACAATCTTGCATGTTCTTCACATGTACCCCCAAACCTAAAATGCAATAAAAAAAAGAAAAAAAAATCTGCAAAGCACAATAAAATGAGGTCTTCTTGTACTCATATTTGTTTGAAATTTTTTACAATGTAAACAACAAAAACAGCTAACAAGTGAGAATGGTTATTTATTATGTATTTGGACATTTTTTCATATACTCTTATCACATTTATTATTCAACAGAAACCAAGCATTGGTTGTGTAAAGGGCTCTGAGTGAGACCCTTTAGTGAATGCTGAGTGGTGTGAGCTGTAATCACTTCAGACAGAGCAGGTTATGACAGGTTGGGACACTACTGATATCTAGATCACAGCAGCCTCTGTGATGTGTGTGGGAGCCTCTCTCCTCTCGGTAAGTAAGAAGGTGTCTATCTGTTGGTTACTGTGAGGAGCTTCTGTTTGGGAGACCGGCCACCCAGCAGTATTTAGCTTTGGTGCAATCTACTCCACCGATCTAACAGTCATCAAGGCCCAGGGGAGCCCCAGTGGTCTGAAGCTGAAAACAGAGACCCAAGGCCATCTCTCCAGAAAAAAAGGAGGCTTTATTTTTATGCTGTACCTAAAAAAGAAAAAAAAAGTAAGGAGAGCAGTCAAAGGGCTGGTTTTGTAGCAGAGAGCCATGTGGTGAATTTGAAACTTACACCTGTGCTGGCCTGCAGAGCAGAAGGGAACGTGACTGGGATATCTGGGAAGCCCTCCACCTCTAGAAGGCACTTCCCAGAGGGGAGGGAAACCAGAGCCTTCTTGCACAAGAAATTGGCCCTCCAGTGGCCCAAAAGGGGGAAAGAAATGTCCAAAGAGCGTTGTGAAAGTTTCTTTCCCTTGGTGTCTGGGCCTCATTTCTCAAACCTGGATGATCCCTTTCCTGCTCCATCAAAATCATCAGCTGTTTTCAGTCGCCCAGTCAAGACCCAGCCCAAATTGCTCCTGGGAGATAACAAGTTCTTAAGAAACTCGTTTCCTGTAATCAGCAAGAACTTGTAGCTTTATTTTTAATTCTGTGTAGATCCCCAAAGCATACCCACCACATGGCCCCTCTGCAGGCTGAGGATGGAGGGGAGGGGAAGAATGGCTCCTGATATTCTGGTCACTGCTCTGAATGTCACCAGCAAAGTGACTAACATACTGGTATATGCCCTCTGGGTCTTGCCCTAACCAGTCAATGTGCAAAATCTGATCGCAGCTCCCTCTTCAGAAAAACACTTTCATGGCTTCCCAATTGCTCTTCAAACAAAGCCTAAAATGTTTGACAAGTCTGACAAGGTTGACCAGGCCCCGTGGGTTCTGGCCCGGACACCAAACCTTCAGGTATGCCCCCAGAGCCTCCTCTGATAATCTAAAGGAGAAGAACAGAGTCAGGAGCTGGACTCCAATCAGTGTTCCCAGATCATAGTTTCCCATGATTCACCCCTGATGAGATACTGAGTGAAAGAATGATAAAAGGCAAATATCTGGACAACACACCAGAAACTCTGTTGGGAATGAGTCCTGCTGGTCAGAGACGTAGCAAGGACCTGATTGGAAGTCAGAGTTCAGGAACCACTCAGTGGGCTTCCCATCAGGTTTGCCCCTGAAATTTCCAAATAAAGGCAGCATGGGTGGTTTCTCAAAGCAAGAAAATTGGTGGGTGTAATTTCTAGGTTACTGGAAGGTAGCTCTGTTTGAGGGTCGTAGCAGCAGAAAAATAAAAAGGTTTACACAGTCTGCAAAATGCCTCCTAATACCGCCTCCCACATGGGGCTCTGCCAGGCCCCTTCCTCCTGCCCTCTCCTCTTTGTGTAGTAGACAGCCACTGTTCCTTCAGCTCTTAGCACAGTCTCCACAGGTCCACAGACACCTGTCACTTAGATGTCTCTGTGAACAGTGCTCCCTGGGATTTTGCAAGGCAATGACCCTGACTTCACTTCCCCAAGGAAGCCTCATGGCCCTTTGATGAGTCCAAATTTCTCTTAGGGCTACAGGACCTCTCAGTGGCATCAGAGGATAATTAATAACTAATTAATACAGATAATGAATCTGTATCTTTCTCCCCCACTAGACTTCTAGATTAGAGGCTCTGCAAGGACAGAGCCATTTCTGTTGTCATGTTGGTGGAATTTTTCAGTTATATTTCCATTTGATGGGCCTGGGCCTGACACAGAGTAGATAGTCAATAAATAAATGTTGCACTAGTGAACAAATTTCCATTTTCTGACCCCTAACTGATGTGGACCCTACTCCTACCTTGAGCTCTGGAAGCCATTAGCCCTGAAACCCTCTCTCTGAAAGCATAAATGACCTCTACATTAGCACTTTTCCCTCTGTCTTGGAACAGGAACTGTTGGTGTCCGCAGCTAACCACCAATCCAACCCTCCAGGCTACCTCCCTGTATATCTGACTCCAGGCATCTCCAAGACAAACTGGCTGCCCTCCCTCCCCAGCTGCACATGGGGATGCCCTTTCCTAACAGCATTTTCCTTTTTGAGTTACTTTTGATGTTCACTGTCGCCCAAATCCATGAACATGAAATTGTGGGGTGGGTGAGGATGGCAGGGGGTTGGGGGCAGACGGTGAGAGAGGCACTCAAGGTAAGGGTGGCATGAGGAATCCAAAGTGTTATCTGCTGGTCAGCATGCCACTGGTGATGTTCAGTCAGGTCCTTGTCACCAAACTTCTTCTCCAAAACCAGTGGCCCTCAGTTAGGGACCCAGTGTCTCAGGGATCTGTGGAATGTAAAGCTAGTTTCTGTAAATGGAATCATTTTCACCTGTCACCTACCACCAAACATGAAAGTGAGTGTGAAAAGGTTTTGTCCCTAAGATATAACATAAATGACAACAATAATATACCAAGCTTACTTCACTCATATCCTTGGAAAGCTGGATACTTCTGATCAAAGTTAGCAAAAGTCGCTCCATATACAAACATGATATCAACATTGTTTAAAGGATTGCTAAATCCTGTGTCTTTTTTTGGGATGTGCCACCCTTACCTTGAGTGGCCTTGCCTTTGAAACCCAAAGCAAAGACTTTCTTTTAAAACCTAGTAGTTTTAAATGGTCTCTTCTGGAGTCTGTGAGTCAGTTTCAGTCATTTATTACACAGCCAAATTCAGAGAGATTAAGGACACCAAAGTTTTTTAATGAAGAAGATGAGTTTCTTTTAGTCATAGGAATTGTTTTTATCATATAATTCCCCATGTGTTGACATGGCAGCTCTGCTCTGTCTCCCTCCACCAACCTGCGGGTGCTTAGGGAAGTCCTGTATTCTGTCAGCCTCTGGGCCCAGTGAGTTCATGCCTGGAGCAGTCCCCAACCTGGGGTGGACCAAGAGCCCACCCACGTACATCACACATCAAGCTTCAGCCTTGCAGAAGAGAACAGCAGCAGCCAAGGATCACTGTGACTCAGTGATCAGGGAAGGACTTATTCACAGCCTTATCCTATTATGGTCTATTTTGTATAATTTATCCAATACAATTCTAACAGAAGACATGCTTTATTTTGTTTTATTGGTTTACTGGTCTTGTTTTGTTTTGTTTTATCACCTTAAGGTACCCAGAGTCCTCAGAGAAGCCAGATGGCAGCCAAGTTGTTTGGGATAAATGAGTCTGCTTTGGGCTGGGGGACTGCCACTGGGAAATCTCCAGCCTAGCCTGCTTTCTCTTCCCTGCTTCCTTCCCACCCAACTCTTCCCTCTGTGGAAACTCCAAAAGTCTTAGAAGTTGTGATTTTTCCATTGGCTACTGGAGTTAAAATTGAGCCACCAATGTCTTCCTACAGGGAAGGGGGAAGTTGGTGGATGAAAAGGTGAAATTCCTGCTCCTGAACCTTACACAGGAGATTCCTTACCTGTGGGAATTTGAAACAGTTCCGGAGGAGAATTTCCCCAGCCCAGCCTAATATTTACCAATCTGAGACCCTGCAGCTCCCACTTCCCCTTTCTATTTGTTGAACGATCTCTATCAGGCTGCCTGAGCTGCGCTGCTGTAACTTCTGAAGGTGACAACATAGAACACCACGGTTGTCAGGTAACAATGACGGAAACGCTTGCTCCCTGAGCTGAGCATTGTATTATTGTATCAGAATAGTCTCTAGCGAGGGAGAGAGTATATTTCTTCATAAGGGGGAGGAGAGAAGCAGGCACAGGCCTCCTCTTCCAGCTGTGTCTCTTCTAGCTGTTCAGCATCAGGACTGGGCCTGAAATGTGAGCAGAAAACACAGGTACATTATGGTCCAAAGCACCACTCACAAATCAAGGCTGCCATTGTGGCTTGCAGAGATTCACATTCTCCCAACACCTTATTCATGGACCAAACACAGCCACAGATCATAACAGAGATGGCTAGAAGGAGAGCATTCCCCCAGTAGACACGCCATACCTGTCATTTCCACCATCCATGAAAGAAGGGCAGCCCTCATCAACCACAAATGCAGCGTTATCTTGAGGGTAGATGGTGAAGTATTGAGGAGGACCCGGCATGGCGGCTGCTGCCCCTCCAGAGGATATGAGGCTGCAGGGGCTCACCACAGACTGCAGGTAGCTGGTATTTATCCCCATAGGCTCTGGAGAACCATAAGGAGGAGGGATGTACTGCACCACCGTGGCCCCATGGAAGGTGATGGGTTGGTTGATGCCAGTGAAAACAAATGATTGTCCTCCCGGTGTCTGTTCCGAGTCCAGGACCCTTTCCTCACTTTCTTTGCACAACTGGCAGGAGAGCATTTTGAACTTGCACACAGCAATCAGGATGAATGTCACCCCAACCGACAGCAGGATAGGCCCAAGGAGCTGGGTCCATTCAAAGTGGGAGACACCGTGGTATTTGATCCAGCCCATGACAGTGAATGTGATCCCCACCAGTCCCAGAAAGATGCCTGAGAAGAGCAAGGTGGCTCCCGCCTTGTCATCATCGGACACCTGGATGTCAGCGGTGCTGGGTGTGTAAGGAGTGACGGAAAACACATTGACAGGGAAGTCCTCCAAGCGGCCGCTGCCCTGCTCCATTGCTTCTTGTGGGCTCACCCTGCTTCTTAGAGGGGAGAGGATTGTGAGAGCCAAGGAATCACAGGTCCAAATTAGTTATAGAAGAACTTAGGGCTTCTGTGCTTAACAGAGCGTAACACACAGAGGGCTGGACCTTGTTTAGAAGAATAAAGGTCTGAGAAATGAAGCCTGAAGTTTTCTCATGTATTGTCAACAAGTGGAGGTCTCTGTTTTGTAAGTCAGTGACAAGCTGTCTCTCTTATTCACATTCATTCATTCACAATTCAAAAATTATTATTGAGCCCATCTTATTCCAGGAGGTGTTTTTCTTCTTTTTCTTTTTTTAGACTGAGTCTCACTCTGTCATCCAGCTGGAGTGCAGTGGCTCACTGCAGCCTCAACCTCCTGGCTCAAGCAATCCTCCCACCTCATTCTCTCCAGTAGCCAGGACTACAGGCATGCACCACAATGCTCAGCTAATTTTTAAAAATTTTTTGTAGAGATAAGGTCTCACTATGTTGACCTGGCTGGTCTCAAACTCCCGGACCCAAGCGATCCTCCCGCCTTAGCCCCAGGATGTAATTTTCTATAGAAATTTAAGACACTGCCATAAGACCCTGTTTTTATCCTACAAAACACAGGTTTGGAGAAATGGTAGCGCTCCCTTCAGGGCCTCCAGCAGGGGTCTTTGATGTATCTACACATGCATAGGAGCCTAACCTGATTTTCCTAGTGGGTCAGCTCATTAGGAATAGACAGACACCTATTTCTTGACTGCATGTGTATTCCTATCTACTTTAGGAACCCCTAGCTGTGATGATACTTAAACTTTAATAAGTTCTTACAAAGCTCTGAGATCCTGTTTTTTTCTGGCCAACCCCACATGCCTTTTGCTTTCTGCATTTGGAGAGTAATGCCAGCCTTGCGAGAAGAACAACATTATAGGAAACCTTTTTATGCACTGCATCATTGCCAAGGATTGAATAAGCATCAGGTGTGACCTGACTCACTGCGACACAGGCTTCAGACCCTCCCTCCGTGGCAGCCACACAGTTCCTGGTCTCCAAGGTGAAACAACCAGCTGTGTTTTGGAGCCTGCTATGTTTTGCAACCAAATCCAAGTTGATGTAGAGAGAACAACTTGATCTTCAATAACATAATCTGTCATTCATGACTGCAGAACTTCCAAACAGCCCCATGAGTTTCCGCCTCCACAGAATATAACTGTAGCCTTCTTCCCTTCCTAGACAGATTTTATCCAAGCAGATGCCCTCTGCAGTAGTTAAATATTATATTAGCTTCCTTTCGCAGAATTGAGACGGCTGCTCTCTTGCCCCAAGGCAGGGCTTCCTAAACTTCCCTTGATGAAAAAATTACATGGGCCATTTCTTTAAAGGACAAAATGTGAGCTCCCAACTCAGACCAACAGAACCAAATATCCAAGGGAAAGACCTCAGGTGACTCATCATCAAGAAATCCTAGGAAACTGTACCCCAAGTTAATCCCAAATGCCTCTAGGAGACCAAAGGACTTTTTTCCCATGAAAATGCCTCTCCCTGCTACAGGACAAGGCTTGTAATCTCTTATTTCACTGCCAGACAGATAGGAAAGCAAGCAGGTAACCCCTGAGGTATCTTCCTGGATGTGCCTTGGAGCAGCAAGGCTGAAGTGAGGTTGCTATAGGAACAGGCTGCCCTTTTTCTTACTGAGCTAGATCAGAGATCCGGGAAAGCCAGATTTTCTCTTTAACTATAAATTCCTGGTAAGTTAGCTGGACATTATTTTCAGGTTCTTAACCCCTAAGTTAACAATCAAAACAATTTCTGACATTTAGAAAAAAGCTAGGATCTCAAAATTATCTTCTAAATCACTCAATTTATGTTTTCCATTTGCTATTAGCTATATTCACTTTCAAATAAGAGAATAACTGGGAAGTCTGAGAAAATAGAGGATAGAGATCACCTTTCTTTAGACAGCTCATGAATGCAAACTGGAATTGCTTTCAGAGCAGAAAGGTCAGAAATTTCTCCAATTACATTTTCAAGGTCATCTTGACTCAGCTGCTTCTTTCAAAAGCCCCAACTCTGTCTAGATGGTAAATAGCAAATTTTTAAAGCTAACCAACTGAATTCAACAACATATTAAAAGGATTATATGCCATGACCAAGTGGAAGGCAAGGATGGTTCAACATGCAAAAATGAATCTACGTAATGCAGTATATTAACAGAATTAAGGGGAAAAAACCACACATGACATGATCATCTCAACTGATGTGTGTGTGTGTGGGGGGGGGGAACATTTATTGAATATTTACTATGTACCAGGCACAATTCTATACATTTAATATAGATGATATAATTTCATTCTTTTAACAACAAGGTTACAGTCAAGAAAACTATGCTGATTGTTAAGCTATGGTGACTCAGCTCCAAATCCACCTTTCTAAACTTCTCTTTGTCTCAGACTCTGCAAAGGACACTTTTCCTTTTCCAGGCAGCTCCAGTTAGGCTCTGCCAATAGGGGGTGCTACAGGGAGACTTCAAGGTGGGAGAAAGGAGAAGGCAAAATAGTTTCTATTTTGCTTGCTGTTACTTTCAGTGTCATTCCAACAACAGTTCTTCATCCTGGCAGTAATAGTTCTAGTTTCCAGAAACCTCCTCCTGCCCTCCAGTCAGTCTCACTGTGTCACTCTAGGGAAACCAACCCCAGCCGGTGTTCTTTGTCCGAGCTCCTGAGATGCCAGCACTAGCTGAGTAACATTTTCTACTCAGAGAGCTGGACTCCAGCTCCGCAAGGCCCTTCTCCAAGCTTCTGCATTCTAACATAAACCCAACCTCTTCCTTTTGTTGCCTCAGCCTGTTTTTACTAAATCTAAGTGGCCTCTGTGTTTATTTTTTGCCCTTTCAGTCCTTCAATATTTGTTTAATTTCCTATATCAAATTCTCTCTATTAAAATAACTAGTATGGTTTCTGTTTCCCTAACTGATTCTGACTGATATGTGGTATTAACAGTGGGGTTAGGAAACTCGCCTGTGAAGATGGGATTCTGGAGTTGGTTTGGTTGTATTCTTGGCCTCAAATAGAATGCTGAGTCCTCATCAATGAAACATGGGATATTAGTAGATCATGGCATGAAGTGACATCAAATCTAATAAAAATAGTACCTGTAGTAGGCAGTGATAAAGTGCCTGTTGGAGCCGATGCCTTTGGGACCAACTGGCTGCTACGCTTAGTCACTATGACAATAATGATGGACTGTAAGGTCTGTGGGATGGAGATGGCCACTCTAGAATGCCCTGCAATGCTTCTGAAAAGAAAAATAAGCTCAGATCTTTAAACTCAGTTCAAGTCACAGTCAGAAAACCAGAGTTTCTGTGGTGGTCCTAAAAGAATCTCATATCTTATATTTATAGGGTTGACATCAACAAAATTTAAATAGATACCTTTCTGTATAGCTATACATCTGAGGAGGCTACAGTCACTCCCATCTTAGAGGCTAATCTGCCATGTTGACTTCTGTTTGACTCGTTCCAGGAATGCCTTTAAAATGTCGATTTTATTTACTGTTCCTTGCATGACAGCATGTACTTACTGTAAATCTTGCCCTTAGATCAAAACAACTTTAATGTTATAGTACTTCCCATAAATCCTGACCTTAAACAATTGTTTTACATAACCCTTCTGAAGCACATATCCCCTTTCCTGTGGTATGTAAGCTCTGGGTCTGATACGTAACGGTGCAGGATCCACCATCTTGTCTCATGGCTTCTGTTCTTAAGTCCCTATTAAATGTTCCTTTCTGAAAAACTGGATTTGTAAACCTCTTTCCTCAGCCTCTCAGCATCCTTGGCCATTGGGGATATGTTTGCATAGACCTGCTCACCGTGGAACAGAATCCATATCTATATGCTATTGGTTCAGTTTCTCTGGAGAACCCTGATAGACAATGCGACTTAAAGTGTCTACTGGAAGTAGTGATGCTATACAGAGTAATCACAGATAAAATCACAGCGCAGGCCTCCAGGGTTTTAGAGAAAACCCATGCTGCTTCTACAGGCAGCTATTCTCTTTTTGAGACACAGATCATGATTCTTTACTGGGCCCTGGCTGCTGGGCCCTGCGCCACCCTGGGACACTGAATGACACCTCAGCGGCCACTCATGACCTAAGCATATCTGACCCACACCACCATAAGTCTGTGCATGCACAGCAGTGATTCATTATCAAGTAAAAATGGTAGTTAAGAACTTAGACATGAGCAGGCCTAAAATTACAAGTAACTAAATAAACGAGTGGTCCAGAACCTTACACTTACTCTTGCTGTGTGGCGTCTTCTCCTAAAATCCAAAACTATGGCCTAGTGGGGAGCTCTTCACAGCTAGATGACTGAGGAGAAAAAAACAGCTCTTGTGTATATGTTCCTGTGCACTACAGTGAACTGCTGCAGCATTATGACACCCATCAGGAGTGTCCCCGAAAGATGCTAGAAATAGGGTAGAATAGAAATCCTAGCGAGTAGAACTTCAAGCAGGACCTTTGGTTGTCAGGTTGTCTGAGATGAGAGATGGCCTACAGTACAATTTATGTTGGTTCATAGGCAGAGATGAATGGTGTCCTAGGTTTCAAGGACTCAGAAAGAATGAGATTGGAGTGTGAGTAACAGGAAGTATGGTGAACAAGTATAAGGATATCTCAAAGTGGGCACAGAGTGTAAAGATAGTTGTGTTCCCCGTGAACGCTCACCCAAGAGCAGCCACTGCAAAGGAGGCTCTACCAGTCAGGTGAACAAGCTGGTGTATTCTGTGGCTATCAGTCAGTCTTTTCCCCTAGACTTCAGAGTGTTTGCTTGATGAGCCCATGTACACAGGATGCAGGCCACCATGATGAAAGGGATGAAGGCTATGCATGAGCTTAAATCTGGTAGCTAATCTGGCTACCATCACTGTTGAGTTCCTAACCTACCAAAAGCAGAGACCAATGCTGAGCCCTCAGTGTGGCACTATTCCCTGAAGATCGCAGCCAATATCTGATGGCAGCTGGATCATGGTGGACTCCTTCCAGGAGGGGCAGCAATTTATGCTTACTTAACTAAACATATATTCTGGTTATAGATTTGCCCTCCCTGACTTTAATACTTCTACCAGCATCATCATATGTGGTTGTAGAGAATGCCTTATTCACCATGATGGTATTTTGCAAAATTGCTCCTGATCAAAGAACTTAGCTCACAGTAAAAGACATAGAGCAATGATCCTATGCTCATACAATTCACTGCTATAACTACATACACTATTGTCCAGAAGCAGCTAGCCTAATAGAATAGTAGAATGGCTTACTGAAGACTCAGTTAGAGCACCATTAAGGAGATATCACCTTGATTAGATAGCATCTTTGATAGGTTCCCCAGAAATAGACACTGAGAGGGTGACTTGAATGCCATAGATTTGTTGGAGAATGCTCTAGGAAACAATGCCCAATGAGAGTGAGGGGAGCAGAGTTGCACAAAGGGAGAGGTTGAACTATTACACAGTTGCAACAGAGGCTTCAGCTGAATGCTTAGGTCTTTCTGGAGCTTGGATGCTGCTTCAGAATTGTTTCAAATTGAGGTTAAGGTGCCAGGCCTTTGTATCCCTATATCAACCAGTCACTGAATGCAGTTTGCCACCAAGAGGGGGACATAATCTTGATCAAGGTGGCCTCCCTTCCTGCTGAGGATAATGCCCGGAGAGGAGTGCAGCTACGAACTGTCAGCAGGCAACATTTCTGGCAGCTGGGGGAAAAATGCCTCAGTCTTAAGGTGGATCTGAGCAGTGTTCCACAGCATCCACCACAGAAGTCATTTCATCTTGCAGAAGGCAGTACATGCTTTAAACCAGCAAGCAATATACAGTATTGTTTCTTTCATTGCCAGAATAAATGGGTCTAGAAATTAAGGAGAGAAAGTAGGAGTGACTCCTCTCACTATCACACCTGATAATCTACTCACATTATTTTTTTCTAACTATACTTCAACTTTGACCTGGGAGGTCTTATTGTTGTGACCAAGGGACACAATAGAAAAGTGACACTGCCACTTGGCCATTCTGAGCTTCTTATGACCCAGAACCAGCAAGCAAAGAAAGGGTTGCTTTCCTGGCCAGGATAATTGCTCTTCGTTACCAAGAGGAAACTGGATTGCTGCAACATCATGGGAGCAGGAAGGACTATATTTAGAACGCAGGGACTCTCTGGGACCTCTCTTCATAATTTTATGCCCAATAATAAAAGTTAAAGGAAAGTTGTAATGACAAAAACACAGGACCATTGTGGATTTAGATTCTTCCAAAAAGAAAGTTTGGATCACCCCACCAGGTAAAGAACGGATCAACTGAGGCCTTGATAATGGTAAAGGAAACACGGCCTAAGTAGTGGAAGAAAAAAGTTACAAATATCAACTAGGGACTCGTAACCAATTGCAGGAATAAACACGGTAGCAGCTCTGCATAGCTTCTTCCTTACTTTTTATGTGTATATTTATTTGTATATACAAACCAATTTCTTTTTCTACCTTCCCTCTTTCCCCTTATTATTTTACACAAACATTGTTGTCTGTGGTTAACTTTACAATTTAGTCTTTATCTAGATGGGATTGTGGCCAAATTTGAGAACAATGAACATTACCCAGAGATGAATGCATGAATGATTCTTGGAAGTTTGTATTTCCCATTTCAAGGAAAGGATGAGGGCATCTTTATTTGGAACAGTTTTATCTTGTTATGCAAAGCACAAAGTGGTTTTTGTTCGTGGATACAAGTGCAAATAATATATAGCAGGCTGTGTGTGGATGCTGAGTAGCCAAAGGGGTAGATGGTGGTGGTTATCAAGCTATTGTCCTTCAGGTCCAAATCCACCCTTCTCTGCTGTCTTTGTAGTGATGGGGCTGGGGCTCTGCAAGCCACATCTGGCTCTGACAGCTGGCTTGCTGTTAGGCATTGCCGCAGGAAGTATTAGAGGGAGGCTACAAGGTGGAAGGAGGGAGAAGGGATTTGCTGTTCTCTGTTTTGCTTGCTATTTCTGCCATATCACCCAGCAATGCTTCTTGTGGTAGTCACAATTGGGTCCAGTTTCCAGTCTGGCCCCATATCCCCACTCTCATTGTACCTTCAGAAGCACTAGCACCAGCTGGACAGTGCCCTCCTGAGAGGTCTGGGTCCCAGCCCCAGGGGTCTCTCCCATGCTCTAAGCCCTGATACCCTAACTGCTCACAGTGATTCCTAAGCCCCAGAAGGGGTAGCTTCTTCCTATTCCTCAATGTTTCTCTTTTGTCTTTTCAATCTTTTACTACCTGTTTAACCAATTTCTCAGATTAATTTCTCTGTTAAAAATCATTGCTGTTTCTGTTTTTGTGAATGGATTCTATCTGAAGTGGAAAAGGAGGGAAAACTAGAGAGTGGCAGAGCTGAAATGGAACCCAGGTGGCATATTAGAGTCTCCCTGGCTTTGTTCTCTAAAAATGCTTGGTGGCTCCTGTGCTGTTCCTGTCAGGCATATGACATTTCTGAAGACATTGTCTAATTATGTTTTAGATTGCTGGGGATAGGAGTCGATCATCCACCAGTAGTCTGAATTTTTGTGTTTTATCTTAAAAGCCCTTTTGAATTTTTCGTTCCTCTCTCTGCTATATAAGGATTCTTTTTTTTTTTTAATATATATATTTTTTATTGCATTTTAGGTTTGGGGGTACATGTGAAGAACATGCAAGATTGTTACATAGGTACACACATGGCAGTGTGATTTGCTGCCTTCCTCCCCATCACCTATATCTGGTATTTCTCCCGTATTCTTTTTATTTTTTTAAATATTAAAATGATGTACTGCCAAAACAAAATAAAAACGTGAGTTTCCTACCTGTTTCAATGAAGCAGTGTTTTCTACATTATAACAATTTGTGGTACTTGTTAGAAATGCAGATTTTCAGCACTATTGGTAACGAGTGAATCAAAAATCCTGGACCTGAGGCCCATAAATCTGAACTTGTTTTATAAGCTCCCCAGATGATTCTTAGGCAGATCAAAGAGTGAGAACCACCAGGGTAGTGGTGAGGTGTTATTGCATTAAATATATAGAGTTGGGAAATTTGTCTAATGGCCAATTTCTCTGTGTCTGATATTTCAACACTTCTAGAAGCAAAAGTCCCATAAAAAGAAGTACTTTTACACTGCTTTGATAACTACTTCAGGTTAATAACAGGAAAGGTGGCAGTGAAATGGTATGGCCAGAGACCAAGAAATACCCAAATCCTGCCACCCACCGTACCACCCCCCATAACTTCCCCATGGGAGGCAGAGGCACAGAAGCACAGGACAGATTTACTGATATAGGGCTTGAGCTGTAGAGAATCCCCCAATACACATAACTTAGGTAAACTTGGCTACAGAACATAGTCAAGGCTGGAGGCCTCCCCTAAACTTGAACCTGACCTCAAAGAAGCATAGGAAAAGTGATAACCAGAGAAGGTCAGGGCAGGCAGAACCTCTGAAGACAGAGACATGTGGAGGAGAATGAGAGATGAGATAAAAGATGGTTGAACCTCCTTCCACCTGCCAAAAGTCTCAACATTCTTACTGTAGCAGCCAGGCAAAAGAAGGAAGTAGAGGGGAGGGATCCAAGATGGCCGATTAGGAGCAGCTGAGGATTGCAGCTCCCAGTGAAAGCGTGGAGGGTGAGTGGACGCCACATTCCCAGACAGATTTTTATTGCCCACAGACCAGGATATTCCCAGGGGGAGGAGCCCCAAGGGTCGCCAGTGCAGCTGGTTTGGCTGGCACGGCTATTTTCGCCGGCAAAGCCGGCGCCGCTGTTTTCGCTGGCGCGGCTGTTTTCGCTGCCGCTGTTTGGAGCGGCGCTCCAGCGCAGCGGTTCCCCATACAAAATACGTGGGTCCGGGTGCCGTTTTAGCTGGGAATTGGAGCTCCAGGAAGGCAGAGCCGCCCATTCATCTGATTAAAAAAGCGGACTGAAATAGGCTGCCAGGCCAGGAGATTTCCCAGGCAAAAAAACGCCAGCACGCGCGGTTTCAGCCGGCGCAGTGGGTCACCACACGGGAAATCACAGAGATCCCGATGCCTTTTCAACAGGCGGCTGGAACACCTGGGAGACAGTCGACCATTCAACTTTAAAAAGACGCTCTGAGGCAGGGAGCCAGGTGATCAGGCTCGGCTGATCCCACCCCCACAAAAAAAAAAAACAGCCATCAGAAACGCTCTGGATCAAGAGTTTCACAGCAAGCACAGCTGAACCTGGGACGGTCCAGCTCTGTGGGGGAGGGGCGTCCGCCATTACTGAGGCAGTCTGCCACTACGGAGGGAGTTTGCCATTGCAGAGGCAGTTCTAACTACACCGGTATAAACTGGACTGCAGGGAAGTTCACACGGCAGCTGGGCAGAGCCCACAGCAGCTCAGCAAAGCCTCTGCAGGCAGTGAGTAGGCTGCCTCATCGCTGGGCAAGGCAGCCCTGAGAAAAAGGCAGCAGCACAAGGGAAACTCATAAATAAAGCCCT
>PVKV010037378.1:0-14857 GCA_004027835.1 Alouatta palliata
ATTTTATCACCTATGTACTAAGCCTAGTACCCAATAGTTATTTTTTTCGGATCCTTTCCCTCCTCCGACTCTTCACCTTCCAGTAAGGCCAGGTGTCTGTTTCGTTCTTTGTGTCTGTAAGTTCTTATCATTTAACTATCACTTATATGTGAGAACATGTGGTATTTGGTTTTCTGTTCCTGCATTGGTTTGCTAATAATAATGGCATCTAGTTCTATCCACATTCCTGCAAAAGGCATGATCATGTTTCTTTTTATGGCTGCGTAGTATTTTATGGTATATATGTACTCCTTTTTCTTTATTTAATTTGTCATTGATGTGCATTTAGGTTGATTCCATGTCTTGGCCATTGTGAATAATGCTGCGAAAAACATACATGTGCATGTATCCTTATGGCAGAATGATTTATATTCCTTTCAGTATATACCCAGTAATGAGATTGCTGGGTCAAATTATAGTTCAGATTTTAGCTCTTCGAGGAATTGCCACACTGCTTTCCCCAATGGTTAAGCTAATTTACACTCCCACCAACAGTGTATGTGTTCTCTTTTCTCTGTAATCTTGCCAGCAACTTTTTTTTTGACTTTTTAATAACATCCATTCTGACTGATCTGAGATATTCTGTCTTTGCAGTTTTGATTTTCATTAACCTAATGATCAGCGACATTGAGTTTTTTTTTTCATATGTTTGTTGGCTGCATGTATATCTTGTTTTGAAAGGTGTCAGTCTGTATATTTTGCCCACTTTTTAATGGAGTTGTTAAATAAGGAGACACTTGCAAATCCAATAAAGAGTTAGAAGAGCTTTAAATGGCCAAGGGAAGGATTGCATCTGTGATTATGGGAGGAAAACAGCCTGGATGGGCTTCAGCCGAGTGCTCATGTATACCTGCTGCTTTACTGATGTTTGAAACACAGTAAGTTATCTAGCACTTGCTGTATGCCTGGCACAGAGTGTTCCGTAAGCCTTAGCTCATCAGATCAACAGACACCCCTGTGATAGACACTGTTTTTACCTTGACATTCAGATGAGGAAATACAGCTCAGGGATGTTGAGTCATTCACTCAAAGTCCCTCAGCTGGTAAGTGGCAGAGCAATAATTTAATCTGAGGTCTACCTGACTCAAAGCCCATTCTTGTCATCATTAGGCCATATTCATTCATTCAACAAATATTTCTGCATGCCTACTATGTGCCAGGACCTGTTCTAGGTGCTCGGGATATAGCCACGAAGAAAATGGCTAAAGATTTATCTCCCATGAAGCATTCATTCTGGCAAGGGAGAACCAGCAATAAACAAGATAATTTCAGTTAGTAAAAAGAGTTATGAAAAAAACAAAGCAGGCGGGTAAATTTTTTTTAAGTTCCTTATAGATTCTGAATGTTAGACCTTCGTTGAATGCATAATTTGCAAATATATTCTCCAAATATATTCTCTTATTCTGTAGGTTGTCTGTTTACTCTGTGGATAGCTTCTTTTGCTGCTCAGAAACTCTTCAGTTTAATTAAATCCCATTCATCAATTTTTCCTTTGTTTTGCAATTGCTTTTGGTGTCTTTGTCATAAATCTTTGCCTGGTCCTATGACCAGAATGGTATTGACTAGGTTGTCTTTAAGGGTTTTTGTAGTTTTTGGTTTTACGTTTATGTTTTTAATCCACCTCGAGTTGATTTTTGTATATAGTGTAAGAAGTGTATCCAGTTTCAACCTTGTGATTATGGCTGGTCAGTTTTCCCAGAACTGTTTATTGGATAGGGAGTCCTTTCCCTATTGCTCATTTGTGTCTGCTCTTTTGAAGATCCGATGGTTGTAGTTGTACAGCTTTATTTCTAGGCTCTCTACTCTGTTCCATTGGTGTATGTGTCTCTTTTTGTACCAGAATGGTACTGTTTTGCTTACTGTAGCCCTGTAATATATTTTGAAGTCAAGTAACATGTGCTCTCCTGCTTTGTTCTTTTTGCTTAGAATTGTCTTGGCTATTCTGGCTCTTTATTACTTCCATATAAATTTTAAAATAGTTTCTCAAGTTCTGTGAAGAAAGACATTGGTAGTTTGATAGCAACTGCATTGAATCTGTAAATTGCTTTGGGCAGTATGGCCATTGTAATGAGATTGATTCCTTCTATCCCTGAGAATGGAATATTTTTCCATTTGTTTGTGTCATCTCTGATTTCTTTGAGCAGTGTTTTGTAATTCTCATTGCAGAGATCTTTCACCTCCCTGGTAGACTGTATTGCTAGGCATTTTCTTCATTTTGTGGCAATTGCAAAGTTGTGAATGGGATTGTGTTCCTAATTTGGCTTTCAGGTTTGCTATTTTTGGAGTATGGGAATGCTAGTGATTTTTCTATATTGATTTTTGTATCCTGAGACTTTGCTGAAGTTGTTTTATCAGCTGAAGAAGGTTTTGAGCCAAGATTATGGGGTTTCCCAGATTATGGGGTATGTATCATAACATCTGCAAACAAACAGGAATAGATTGACTTTCCCTCTTCCTATTTGGGTGCCCTTTATTTCTTTCCCTTGCCTGATCACTCTGGCCAGACTTCCAATATTATGTTGAATAGGAATGCTGAGAGAGGGCAGTTTTCAAGAGGAATGCTTCCAGCTTTTACCCATTCAATAAAATGTTGGCTTTGGGTCTGCCATAGATGGGTCTTATTATTTCGAGGTGTTTCTTCAATATCGAGTTTATTTAGAGTTTTTAACACAAAGAGATGTTTAATATTATCAAAAGCCTTTTCTGCATCTATTGAAATAATCACCTGATTATTGTCCTTAGTTATGTTTATGTGATGAATCACATTTATAGATTTGTGTATGTTTAATCAACCTTACATCGCAGGGATGAAGCCTACTTGATTGTAGTAGATTGGCTTTTCAATGTGCTGCTGGTTTCAGTTTGCATGTATTTTGTTGAGGATTTTTGCCTCAATTGTCATCAAGGTTATTGGCCTAAAGTTTTTTTTGTTTTGTTTTGTTTTTTTATGTTTTGTATCTCTGCCAGGTTTGGGTATCAGGATGATGCTGGTCTCAGGATAAGCTGGGGAGGAATTCTCCCTTCTCACTTTTTTGCAGTAGTTTCGGTAGGAATGGTACCAGCTCTTCTCTGTATATCTGGTAGAATTTGGCTTTGCATCTGTCTTGTCGTGGGCTTTTTTGGTTGGTAGACTATTTATTACTGATGCAACTTTGAAGCTCATTATCAGTCTTTTCAGAAAATCAGTTCCTTCTTGTTCAGTCTTGGGATGATGTACGTTTCCAGGAATTTATCTATTTCTTCTTGGTTTTCTAGTTTGTGTGCTTATAGGTGTTTGTTTATGGTAGGTTCTGATGGTTATTTTTATTTCTGTGGGGTCAGTGGTAACATCCCATTTGTAAATTTTAATTGTGTTTATTTTGATATTTTCTCTTTTCTTTATTAGTCTAGCCAGTAGCCCAGCAGTCCCCAACCTATTTGGCACCAGGGACTGGTTTCATAGAAGACAATTTTTCCACAGATCGTAAGGATGGGGGATGGTTTCAGAATGAACTGTTCCTCCTCACATCATCAAGCATTAGTGAGAGTCTCAAAAGGGATGCATAACCTAGATCTCCCTCATGAACAGTTCACAATAGGTTCCCACTCCTATGAGAATCTAATACCACCACTAATCTGACAGAAGGAGCTCAGATAGTAATGCTTGCACTCCAGCTGCTCACCTCGTGCTGTGCAGCCCAGTTCCTAACAGGCCACTGACTGGTATAGATCTGTGACCCAAGGGTCAAGGACCCCATGGAGTAGCCTTTCTATCTTATTATTTTTTTTTCCAAAATCAACTTCTAGATTTGTTGATCTTTTGAGTGGCTATTCATATGTTGATTTCTTTCAGTTCAGCTTTGATTATTGTTATTTCTCATCTCCTGCTAACACTGAGGTTGGCATGCTCTTGCCTCTCTTGTTCCTTTAGTTGTGATGCTCCTTGTTAATTTGAGATTTCTCTAACTTTTTGATGTTAGCTGTGGAAATTTAGTGCTATAACTTTTACTGCCTTTGCTGTGTCCCAGAGATTCTGCTATGTTGTATCTTTGTTCTCATCCGTTTCAAAGACTGCCGTAATTTCACCATTCACTCAATAGTCATTCAGGGACAAGTTGCTTAATTTCTATGTAATTGCGTTATTTTGGGTGAGCTTTTAAGTCCTGATTTCTATTTTTATTGTGCTGTGGTCTAAGAGTGTCTTTGGTACTATTTTGACTCTTCTGCATTTCCTGAGGATTATTTTATGTCCGATTGTGTGGTCGATTTTAGAGTATGTGCCATGTGGCAATGAGAAGAATGTATATTCTGTTTGTTTGGGGTGGAGAGTTCTGTAGATCTCTCTCAGCTCTATTTGGTCCAATGTTGAGTTCAAGTCCTGAATAACTTTGTTAATTTTCTGCCTAGATAATCTGTCTAATACTGTCAGTAGGGTGTTGAAGTCTGCCATTATTATTGTGTGGAAATCTAAGTCTCTTTTTAGGTCTCTAAGAACCTGCTGCATAAATCTGGATGCTCCTGTTTTGGATGCATATATATATATATATATATATTATATATACGTGTGTGTGTGTGTGTATATATATATACTCAGAATAGTTAGGTCTTCTCATTGAACACTTTACCATTATGTAATGCCATTCTCTGTCTTTTTTTTTTTTTTTATCTTTGTTGGTGTAAAGTCTGTATTGTCTGAAATTAGGGTTGCAGCTCTTGCCTTTTTCTGATTTCCATTTGCTTGGTAGATTTCCTTCCACCCCCTTTATTTTCAGCCTGTGGCTGCCACTGCATGTGAAATGGGACTCTTGAAGACAGCATACCACTAGATGTTGCTTTTTTATCCAGCTTGTCATTCCATACTTTTTAAGGGTGGGAATTTAGCCCATTTACATTCTAGGTTAGTATTTAGATGTGTGGATGTAATCCTGTCATCCTGTCATTGTGTTTTATCTGGTTATTATGCAAGCTTGTTTCTGTGGTTGCTTTATGGTGTCAGTGGTCTTTGTGCTTGAGTATGTTTTTATAATTACTGCTAAATTTCTTTCCTTTCCATATTTAGTACTCCTTTCAAGATCTCATGTAAGGCAGGTCTGTTGGTAATGAAATCCGTCAGAATTTGCTTTATGTGAAAAGAAGAAGCAGATCTCTTGCTTAGGAAGCTTAGTTTGGCTGAATAAGAAATTATTGGTTGAAGAGGTTTTTTTTAGGAGTGTTGAATATAGACTTTCTAGATGATATAAATTAACATGGGACTTTACAGGTAACATAACTCCAAGTATGCCTCTGAATTAAAAAAAATAGATAATCACATATGTTATAGGCAGAGGATAACTAAAATCATTTTCTGGTTTCACTCTCTTAGAGAACATAGCTTAGTCCCCTGGCTAAATGGTCCTCTTAATACATTACTTAGAAGTGTATGAGACATTAATCCTAAGGGAGAAACTTGCATCTTTAATACACAGCATGTGGGCCTATATCAAGCGATTAACAACAACAACAAAAAATGCTTATAGGATGACCCTTAGGAATTTGCATTCATGTTTTCCCTCATCTCCTCTGGAATTCTCTGAAACTGGCTATGTCCATAACTCACAATGATAATTTTTCTCAAAAATTTTACCTTTCGAGGGCTTATTTCCTTTGGTTTGTATCAGAGATAATGAGTAAAATCAGTGGTTTCCAAATTAACTATTTGTATTAGTCTATTCTCACACTGCTAAAAAGAACGACCTGAGACTGGGTAATTCATGAAGAAAAGAGGTTCAGTTGACCCACAGTTCTGCAGACTTAACAGAAAACATTGCTAGAAGGCTTCAGGAAACTTACAATCATGGCGAAAGGTGAAGGTGAAAGAAGCATGTCTTACTATTGCAGAGCAGGAAAGAGAGAGAAGCAACAGGGTAAGTGCTATACTTTTAAACCATTAGATCTCCTAAGAACTCACTCACTGTCATGAGAACAGCATGGGAGAAATCTGCCCCCATGATCCAGTCAGCTTCCACAAGGTCCCTTCTTCAACATTGGGAATTACAATTCGACATGAGATTTGGATAGGAACATAAAGCCAAGCCATATCACTGTCCATTAAAATCATATGGGAGATTTTTAAATTTGCTAAAGTAGGAAGACTTCTATGTAACTGAGAATAGTAACTGCATAGCTACTTAACTCCTGACATTATCTTTTCAAATTATAAGTTTTATAATTACACTATAAATCTTATGTGGTCAAACACTGATCTGTTATATAGCAAGTATTACCTGTTTGACTATATGTTTTGGAAAATTGTGTTTCTTAAATTACACACATCTAAATGTATTTAAAACTCATATATAAGAAGGAAACCTTGTTTTTCTCTGATTACTCAGATTTCCATTTTATGACAAGGAAACATTTGGGGGTATAAAGAAAAATAGAGTTTACTTCTTTTTAGTCCATTTTTCCTGATGTAGGAACCAGCAGTCTACAAATTTTTAGTGGACAATTTGATGAAATATGTAGAAACACCCATGTAATCTACACCCTTACTTAGATGGTATTTTATTACCCATGACCACAAAATGCATCAATGGTATTCTCAGTCAAACCCCTGGTCCCTGAGGCTGCCATTGTTCTGCCTTTATTTTACCACAGATTAGATCTGCCTATTGTAGCAGTTCATAAAAATGGAATTATTTAGTATGTACTATTTCGCGTCTATCTGCTTTTGTTCAGCATAAAACTTTGATTCTGATCCACGTTAAAGCAACTATCACTAGTTCTTCTCCCTTTATTTTGGGGTATTATTCCATTTTAATTATTTACCTGAATTTTTAATATCCATTCTCCTGTTGATGAATGTTTGAGCTATATCCAGTTTGGGTTTGCTGTGAACAAAAGCCTCTATTGATATTCCTATGTACATTTGTTTGTTTGCTTTTATGAATATTTTAAAAAATTTTTCTTGGGAATACAATTTTTGAATTATATATGAAGTGTATATTAACATGATAGATTACTAAACACCTTAACAATGTATTATTACTATTTTTATATTTCTGCCATTATTGTATCAGAGTTTCATTGCTACACATTTATTGCCAGCATATGGAACTGACACTTATTTTAAACTTAGCTTTTCTTTTTGGTATGTAATGGCATCACACTGTAGTTTAATATGCATTTCCCTGACAATAACAGATATTATGCATTTTTATGTGCTTCTTAGCTGTTCATATATCTTATTTTGAATCATCTGTTAACGTCTTTGCTCATTTTTATAATTTTTTATTGTTCAGTTTTAGGAGTACTTTATATATTCTTGGTTAGACTCTTCATCAGATATATTTTTCTAAAGGCTTTTGTCCAGTCAGATGGGTTTTTTTTTCTTTTTTTACTTTATGTAGTGTAAAAGTTCACACTCATTCAGAATTGAATAACGTAACTACTTGAGTTCTCTGAAACAAAAATGGTGGGTTTTCGGAGCTTACTATAATATAACATATATTAGGGACTAGGAAAGGAGAAATATTACAGCTGTCAGGAAAGAACTATAACAATAGATTTTACAGGATGCTAATCCTTTTCCCTGTTTCTGTCATCACATCTTTCTCTGGCATTCTTCTTCTGCTTCCTTCTTCTACTTTTGAGAACCATGGTGATTACCTTGCACATACACAGATATCCTAGGATAGCATCCATATCATAAGGTGAGTTTATTACACCCTTAATTCCATTGGGAATCATAGTTCCCTTTTGCCATGTAACATAACATATTCACAAGTTCTAGGGATTACAATATGGACATCTTTGGAGGAACTATTATTCTGCCCACCACAAACGAATTTCTATTCTCTAAGAAAAGAGTGCTAATAATTGAATGCATTGATTTATGTAGTTGATGGTGGCAATAATAACTGTATAAATGGTTTTTGATAATATCTTTAGGAGAAATAATTTTAAATATTTATAAGAATATCTAATAAGTTCTGGAAGAATTTTGGTTAACCTTCCTGGCATTTTTGAAATGTTATTCCTCAATTAATTACAAAAATCCAGTGAGAATGAGGGTCTGTTTCAGTATTTTGAAGTAGTTATCATAAATGGATGTTGGAAACAAGAGCTCAGAATCACAAAGAAAATGACAACTCAAACAAAAGATTTCTCAGCAAGGCAAATTTACTTCTGTAGAAGGGTGTCACTAGCACTTCTGGCCTCTGCAAAAGCACACTGAACAAAGGAGGAAAGGGTTTTTTTACTCTGAGGTAGTCCCTGCTTCTGTGTCTTTTCCCCATTGATTGGGATTGGACCACACATTCTAAGCTGACCTGATTAAGAGGCCATCTGTTATGGTACAAGGCATGTCTGGGCATGTCAGGGTGCAGCAAGGGTGGGAAGGGTTGTTTACAGCATGGGTAACTGAGAGTGCAAAGAAGTTGGTCCTAAGGACAAAGAAAAAGAAAGTTAAGCAGTTAAACCCTTTGAAGAGGAATTCGTCTTCCCTGACAGTGGATATGAACTTTCATATTTTTTTTTCCATTTAATTTTGCCATTGAATGCATTAGAAGGCTAATATATTTGCATGATCCATAGTTCTTCTATTTATGGCAAATAAGCAGAGTACTGAAAAAATATTGGCATTCAGGTAGAAAAGGTGGTTAGGATGATAATATTTCAAGTAAAGAAAACACTACATACTCAAGTAAATATGAATAATTCCATGTGATTAAGTGTAAGATGTAAATTATATATCTAGAAAGAAAGCTAGAAAGATAGGACCCCAGTAGAGACCATGCAAAATTATTATATTTTTGTCCTAAAGTCAATGTGATTCACTGAAGAGTTTTAAGCAGGAGGGTTATTTAATAAGAATTAGTATTTTTGATTGATTTATAATCTCCTTAAATAATATTATCTGTTTTTCTCACCTACCCATGTGGTGGAAATGTTTAAATATCATTGGACCCAGGATATATATTTTAAAATGTAGCCAATAGCATCTGTCAATGTATTGTACATGGTATGAGAAAAAGAGAAAGGTCAATGATAATTTCATGGGTTGGATCTGAGTAATCTGAATAATGAAACTCAAATTAATTGAGTTGAGGAACAGAAAATTCTTATTTAGAAACAGGAATGATCAGAATATTATTTTTGGTCAGTTTATTATTTAATGCTTTTTAGACAATCTAAAATAGGGATGGTAAGTGATATCAAGATGAAAGAATCTGAATTTCAAGAGAAAAGTCTAAGGTGTGAGCATGTATTTGGGAGTAAATAGCATATAAAGATTCTTTAAAACCATCACATCAGATAAGGTATTTAAGTGCAAATTAGAACAGTTAGGGCCTGAGGCACTGAAACATTTAAGACCTTCTCTAAAAGGAAGAAGAACAAGCTAAAAATAATGAGGAGGAAAGAAGCAGCTCCTGATGCAGAAAGAAAACCAGAGAATGTGCTGTCTTGAGCCAAATCAAGAAGGATAACATGATTTAATAATGCAGATAAGTAATGTAAAATGATGGTTCAACTGACCCATAGAACTAGTATCGTGGATAGAATTAATAACTTTTATAATTAGTTTAAGGAAGTGATATGGAGGACAGCCTGTTTAGAGGGGCTCAAGGCTAAAAGACAATGTGATAAACAGTATAGATCACTCTTTCAAGGTGTTTTACATGATAGCTGTGGTAGGCAGAATTCCGAGATGATTGATTATTTTGCCGATGTGGTGTACATGTTCTGTATCATCTCTTCTTGTTGATTGTGCATGGAAGTATGAACTGATGGACTTCACTTCTGAGATGAGATGAGATGAGATTAGATGACAAAGGTGAAAGGATTTTGCATATGTAATCATGGTACCAACTCAGTGTACTTTGAGTTCATCCAAAGGGAGGTTATCCAGGTGGCCTTGGTGTAGTCAAGTTAACTTTAAAATGGATTAGTCCTCTGGAAATCATGAGATTCAAATTGTGAGATAAATCTTCCTCCTTGCTTTGAAGAAAAAGTAAACTGCCATGTTACTTTTTCTTACATTAAACTGTAATGAAGTAGTTGTCTTGGAGTTTAGAGAGACTTTCAACAAACAGCCAGCAAGAAAACGAGTCCTAGAACTACATGGGAAGAAATTCTGACAGTAAGTAGTGAGCTTGAAAGAGGATCATCATGAGTCTCTTATATAAAATCATAGTCTCAACTGACATCTTGATTTTAAGCCACTAAGATTTCAAGCAGAGGAAATAGTTAATTCCTAACTCACAGAAATTGTGAAATAATTAATTAGTTTTGTTTTATGCCACTAAGTTTGTGGTATTTTTAAGTGTAGCAGTAGACAATTTATATACAAATAATTTGAATCTATTAATCATTGGGAAGGTATAGATGCCACTTCTGAGATTAGATTATAAAGGGACTTGACCTTTGTGCTGCTCACTCTCTCTAGCTTTCCTGTTGTCTCGTTCAGAGGGAAGCCAGCTGCCATATTCTGAGCTTCCCTATGTACAGAACCACATGGCAGGAAATGATGTTTCTGGCAAATAGTACCCGAAGATTACCACAGTCACGTGTGTGGACTTAAACTGAATTTTCTGAAACCTGGGAATAGCGGTTGGTGTGAACTTGTAAACAAATTCTCCTGTAGTTGAGACCTTAGGCTTTCAACTGTTGTTATCATTTTCAACTTTATTTATATTACTAAACTGCTATCCTTAATGTATTTTAACTTTGTTTTATATTTTGTTTATTTTTAATTATCTTTTTTTGTACTCAGAGAAATTCTTACTGATTTTGCAGCTCACTGTTTTGCTTCTCAGCTCTCTCCAGTAAGCTAAGTAGTAAAACTATTAAAATATTTCTTAATACCTATTTCTGTGTCATAACATTTTATTCTTGATTTGATTGCTTTCACTTATTTATTCTATAGCAGACATTAAATTTTCTTTTCAGTTTGTTCCACTTTTCTCTGTGTCCTGAGTTACAATTCTTTACTTTGCTCAGCTTGTGTTTCCCTTTCACTGTGTTGCATTTTTTTTTTTTTAGTACTCTAGGATTATTGGTTGCAAGGTTATCTTCCCACATATATCACTTTCATATCTAGAGAACACGGTTATTTCACAGGTGTTCAGCCTTATCATTTCATAACACAAGTCTTCTAAAGCAGGCTTTGCATGAATCACCCACCATTGGGTTCTGATCGCATCCAGTAAATTCATTTCTGGATTTATTTAATTAAAAGCATGATACAAATCTACATCTGCTTTATATAAAAGAGATCCTGCTTGAGTTCCCAGCAAACACATTTTATCCTTGTCCTTGAATTGTGAAGCTTTTATGAATGCTTCGTAAGAACAATAACAAGAACAGCAATCAGTCAAAGGTTCTGTTACACTGGCCGTTGGTCCCTTGATGTAGATGACCAGAATGTTTAATCAATATATTGCTTCATTTCTAGACTATAGATTATTGTCACTAAATTCTAAAATTTTCTACGTCTGACTAATTTTAGTGCATTCATGGTTAGAAAGCTAGGTGGTTTTTTTGAAATTATGGCTAAAACACAGTAGAAAAGACTGAGCTAAATAAGTGCTTCCTTGGTGATGTAGTTTGGCTGTGTTCCCACCCAGATCTTATCTTGGATTGTAGCTGCCACAATTCCCACGTGTGGTGAGAGGAACCTGGTGGTAGGTAATTGAACCATGGAGGCAGGTCTTTTCCATGGTGTACTTATGATAGTGAATAAGTCTCACGAGATCTGATGATTTTATAAAGGGGTTTCCCTGCGTAAGTTCTTTTCTCTTGTCTGCCACCATGTGAGATACACCTTTACTTTCCACCATGCTTGTGAGGCCTACCTAGCCACTTGAAATTGTGAGTTCATTAAAACTCTTTCTTTTGTAAATTGCCCAGTCTCCAGTATGTCTTCATCAGCAGTGTGAAAATAGACTAATAAACTTGGTGGGTAGTCAAATCAAGTGTTATGTTAAATGAAGTCAAAGCAAAAGATGTACACACATCTCTTTGTGTTATTATAGGCCTATCTTGATTACTAAGTGCTCACTGATGCTCTGGATCGCTGAATATACAGGATAAGTGACCTTCAGATGAGAAACAAGTTACTTCTTTGTTTTTCCTCTTCATAGGACACTTGAGACATGACTAAGCCATGAATGAAAGGTCAACATAGTTTCTACTGTATAAATAAAATACTGGCATATTTTTATTTTCATTTTTTTCCAGTTACATTGAATGAAGATTGTTTATTAGATACACACACACACACACACACACACACACACACATACACACAATTTATTAGCAAAGCTCATCCAAGACACAGTGGTTGATACCCTCCTTAGCTTATTCAAATATTGGCTAAGATGATAATTTGTCCTCATTTGTTCACTAGTAATTCAATCATAATTTTTTAAATTTACCATTAAAAATCTATTTGCAAAGGTATTTAATGTTAGTATACTGTAATAACTGTAAGAATAGTTAAGGATCAGCTCAAGCACTTCATTTTAGTCACCTTTTTACTGAATCGATTTCAAATGATGCAAGGACCTTGAGGCCTGGTAGTGAATACTTAAGTAAGGACTGTGAGCACATTTAGTCCTTAAAGTGAGGAAACATTACCATTTAGTTTCACATAAATCAGTAAAGAAATAGGAATAAAGATTAACTTTTACTTTTTCACCATTTGTGAGCAACAATAGTTAGCTATTGTTACATCACTCTTTGCTAAGATGGTTACAGTTCCTTTACACTTATACATCAATCTAATGTAAGTTGGATCTTAGAAGTAAATAATGTCTCTGGTTAAAATAAAATACAGAGTGTGTTGTTTAACAGAGGAATCCATAGAAAGGGAAATTCTAAGTGCTAAAAGGAGCTCTTCAGTTGATTTTCTTCCATTCTTTTCCCTTTGCTTGGTCTATTAATTTTTGTGTGTGTGTGTGTGAGAGAGAGAGGGAGAGAGAGACAGAGTCTTTCTCTGTCACCCAGGCTGGAGTGCAGTGGCATGATCTCTGCTCACTGCAACCTCTGCATCCTGGGTTCAAGTGATTCTCCTGCCTCAGCCTCCCAAGTAGCTGGGACTACAGGCACGTGCCACCATGCCCAGCTAAGTTTTTGTATTTTTAGTAGGGATAAGATTTCACCATGTTAGCCAGGATGGTCTCGATCTTCTGACCTTGTGATCTGCCCACCTTGGCCTCTCAAAGTGCTGGGATTACAGGTGTGAACCACAATGCCTGGGCACTTGGTCTATTAGTTGCTGCAGTCATAAATTACTACAAAGTTTGTGGGTTGAAAAATAGGATTCTAGTCTCTCACAATTCCGAAAGTCAGAAGTCCAGAATCAAGGAGTCAGCAGGTTTAGTTGCTTCTGTTATAATTTTGTTCCATCAAAATGTTACCATTTTTTTCCATCATAAGACTTTTCGCTGTACAGGCTGTGGGTGAAAATCTGTCCCATGCCTCTCTCCTAGCTTCTGGTGTTTGTCCATAGTCCTCAGAATTCCTTGTCTTGTTGACACATCACTCTAATCTCTGTCTACATTTTCATATCACTTTCTATTCCATGTCTTTTTGTGTCCTTTCTGTGTTAAAATGACACTGACATTGAGTTCTGAGCCAACTCTAATTCAGTATGATTTTATTTTGATGCTTATTATAATTACATTTACAGAGACAAAATTTCCAAATAAAATCACATTCTGAGGTGATGAGTAGACAGAAATTTTGGGATGACACAAAACTCAACTAACTATATATGAGATTTTTCTTTCATTATTGTTATTACAACACTGGACCCACACTGTGTGTGTGTGTCTGTGTGTGTGTGTGTGTGTGTGTGTGTGTGTGTGTGTTGATCCAGCCTCACGTTTTTAGTACAATTCTGCCTCCTTGGCCATAGCTGACTGGCTTAGTTTAAAACTTAAGTAGTCTATGCCAATAAGCACCCCTCATTTCGGAACTTAAAATTGAATTAAGAAATCCCAACTCTTTTCACTCTAATGACTGTTTCTTTTGCTGTGCAGAAGCTGTGGAGTTTGATTAGGTCCCATTTGTCTATTTTGGCTTTTGTTGCCAATGCTTTTGATGTTTTCGTCATGAAGTCCTTGCCTACGCCTATGTCCTGAATGGTTTTGCCTAGATTTTCTTCTAGGGTTTTTATGGTGTTAGGTCTTATGTTTAAGTCCTTAATCCATCTGGAGTTAATTTTGGTGTAAGGTGTCAGGAAGGGGTCCAGTTTCTGCTTTCTGCACATGGCTAGCCAGTTATCCCAACACCATTTATTAAACAGGGACTCCTTTCCCCATTGCTTGTTTTTGTCAGGTTTGTCAAAGATCGGATGGTTGTAGATGTGTTGTGTTGCCTCGGAGGCCTCTGTTCTGTTCCATTGCTCTATATCTCAACAGAATGGGAAAAAATTTTTGCAGTCTACCCATCTGACAAAGGGCTAATATCCAGAATCTACAAAGAACTGAAACAGATTTACAAGAAAAAAACAAACAAGCCCATTCAAAAGTGGGCAAAGGATATGAACAGACACTTTACAAAAGAAGACATACATGAAGCCAACAAACATATGAAAAAATGCTCATCATACTGGTCATTAGAGAAATGCAAATCAAAACTACATTGAGATACCACCTCACGCCAGTTAGAATGGCGATCATTAAAAAATCTGGAGACAACAGATGCTGGAGAGGATGTGGAGAAATAGGAACACTTTTACACTGTTGGTGGGAGTGTAAATTAGTTCAACCATTGTGGAAGACAGTGTGGTGATTCCTCAAGGACCTAGAAATAGAAATTCCATTTGACCCAGCAATCCCATTACTGGGTATAT
>PVKV010037379.1:0-14849 GCA_004027835.1 Alouatta palliata
CATCCCTCCCTAGCATCATCCCTCCCTAGCATCATCCCTCTCTAGCTCCATCCCTCCCTAGCTTCATCCCTCCCTAGCATCATCCCTCCCCAGCTCCATCCCTCCCTAGCTTCATTCATTCCTAGCACACAGGTCGCAGGAGCGGAGTTGGGAGCTTCTTGCATCAAGCCTTTTATCAGAGTTCATATCATGGGTTGCAGGGTAGTCATTGAAAGTTCAGATTTGTGTTTGGAAGCCAGCTGGCTGAGGGTGATGAGCAGATTGTCCACATCTTTTCATTCACTGGAAGTCCCCTGCATCCCTGCAGGACACACTTACAGGGTGTGCAGCTTTAGTTCCTCAGACTTCACACATAGCTTGGCAGCCAAGCTCTTCTGTCTGGAATTGTCATGCGGCTTCAGTAAATGCAGAGGAGCGGTGGTGGTCATAGTGGTAGAAGATGTCAAAACAAGAGGAATAAAAATAGTGCGCAGAAAACTTGCTCTCAGCCACCGTCTTATCTCTGAAAATTGAACCTCAGTTTTATAGTGATACCCTGTATCAGGCATCTTCCGGGACAGAGAAAAGATAAGCATATCCTCAAGTTGCCTTTCCTGTTGATAGTTCTCTGATGTTGAAATAGAAGTTCCCTATCTGTGAATTCTTCAGCTAGTTGAGGTCGAGTGCTCTTTAACTGCACAGGAAGTCACTGTTGCTTCCAGATTGATTTGTGCAAATTCAGATACTTGATTTTTCTATGTTGCCCACATCTATTTACTGTTTACTTTTATTTTACTTCTTTTTCTGTTCTAATAGGTTTTTAATAAAAGCTATTTACTTTTATTCTAACCCACTACTTCTGTACCTTATGAGAAACTCTGTTTGGGGATCCAGTTGAATCCACTCTTTGCTCAACAAAAATTGGTATTTATTTAAATACAAATATTAAATACTCAGGCAATTAACAAATTTTTTTCGTGTTTGCCTTAGACGTTTTTTTAACAGATGAAAGCACCTGTTGCTGATGCAGCTGGTGAAGCTCCTTCCCACTCAGTCCCTCCCAGAAGCAGTCACAGTTGTGCCTTGCTGTGTGTCCTTCCAGATCAGGTTCTCACATATTCACTTCATCTACACACACATACATACGCACAGAGAAATACATGCATATGTATATAGAGTATTGTCTTACAAGCTTTGTAAACGTACATCGTGAGCACATCTTCATTTGCTTTTTTTTCCTGATTACCATTATTCATGTCAATCCATATCTGTGGGATGAACGATTAGGATCTTCCCAACCTTTGGCCATTATGAGCAGTGGTGTTATGGACAGCCTTGTACGTTTCTCTTTGTACATGTTCAGGAATTTCTCTAAGGTATAAATTCAAGGTGGGATTGTGAAAGTGACCATGCTAATTTCCACTCCCAGCCACAGTGTGTGAGTTTCTGTTTCCCGCTCTTGTATGACTAAAGATTGTCAGACTTTCACCAGTGAGTCTAAAATTCTACATCCTGTCGCAAATTAGGTCTTTCTGATTTCTGCCGAATTCTATGTCCTTCGTCTGCAGAGTTTCCTCTTCAGTGATTCACTCTGATAATCTTGGCCTGTTTCTGTTGGGTTATTTTTGTTATTAATTGGTTGGGGTTCATTCTACATAGTCAGTATTTAATCCTTCATTCGTTTTGTATTTGGGAAATATTAATATATTCTCCCATTCTGGGAAATACTATCTTCAACCCTGAAAAAACAATCTAATTTAAAAGTACAAACATAACCTTTTTTGTTTGCAACGTAACACGTTTTAGGAGTATCTTCTTGAGTCCACATACTGTTATATCAGGAATAATAAATGCAAAGTAATCATGCCTTTGTCATTGCCAAGTAGGCTGAGACAGGTAAGGACATTTAGCAGACAGCTCTCGGAAACGTTTCCTGAGGGAGCTGCTGCACACTGTTGGGACCGTCCGCTGGGTGTGGGAGGAGCTCTGGGAGACGCAGTGTTGGGAAGAGAGTCTAACCGCAGCTGACAGGCAGCTCTTCACCTGGAGCTTCCAAGAGCTCTGAGGCGGCCCCGCAGAGCCGCTGTGCACACCTGTTGAGGATACTGTCTCTCCTGGCGGAGTCTTGAGGCCCCACACCACCTGCTGCCCTTCCGTCTTCAATCGTGTGCTGGGCTGCACTGAACGGGATGCTCCCGGGATCTCTCCCACAGGCTTTGGTCCTGTAGACAGACAGACTCTGTGATCTCCCCACAGCTCAGCCACCTGCTTTCACTGGTACCTCAGCATCCGCAGGGAGCATACCCTTCCAGGAAACCTCCTCCTCCACCCCAGAGGGCGGCAGGGTCGCCATGGATGCCCACCTTTTCCCAGCACCAAAAGTATTTTTGTTTTTGTTTGTCTTAAATGTTAATAACTTCATAATTACTCTTCACATTAGGGCTTTAAAATACCTTTCCAAAATCCTACAGTTTCTCTTTTGAGAGCCATTCTTCATATGCCTGTACTAGCCTTCTTTCTTTAATTTTAATTAAATTATTTGTTTTTTAAATTGTTAGGCTATGGAACAGATTATTCCTCCCGCTGTAGGGTTTGTAGTCATGAGAAGCGCTGGCAGGGACATCCATGAGCAATATTCGTAGATCACTCATTGCGTTTTGTATTAACAGCTCGCGCTGATGTGGTACGTTTGTTACAAATGATAAAGCAGTGTTGGTTCAGTATTAACGAGTGTTCATAGTTTACACTTGGCTTCACTCTTGTGTTACACACATTCACTATGTTAAAGAAAATTAAATGTCCATTCCTGACGAGGTTCATTTCATCCTCTCTCAGTTACATTTTTCCAGATCCCCACCACCATTTTTTTACTCTGTTGTTTGGAATTACCCCTCTCTCGTTCCAAAGAAAAGTTCATGACGGCAGTGAGCATGTGAGCTTTCTAGCGCTTTGGGTTTTTAAAGTGCCGATTCCGCATCCAGTCGCGCACTTCAAGTTTCCACGCGACGAGGTAAACAGGCCAAAAATTCTTCCCATGGGAAATAAAGCAGCTTGATTATCTTCACTGTACAGTGCTGCTTCTAATGCAAAATTCACATCTGTACGTTTAGTCTAACTTACAAGAGCTATGACTTCATACGAAATCGTACTTCGTAACTTAATCCTTCGTGGATTACCATCAAGTCAGATTAAAATTAAGGGAGCAAACACTTAAATTAATGGGATGCCAAATCTCTCTGCTCCTGTATCAGCTGTCAGCTCCTCTGTGTAAGTAAAGCACACTGTCATTGGGTCTTTCTTCCCTTTTTATCCTCCCTCCAAAGTCATGAAATTCACATTTCAAGTTCTCAAATTAAATTCTGAAACTTTTTTAATCAACATATAACCATACGTGATATCCCAGAATTAAATTTTCAGCATGTTTCAAATGTCAGATTTTATTTTTCATGACAAAATTACCTCACCTTGCAGAGTGACCACGTTCTGCTTGAGTTCGATTCCAGGTCATAATGCTTCACATAGAACTCCCAAGCGTTCATTGTTGGACATGTGATTGCTGGTTTATTTGTTTGGAGAAGACTCATTAGTTCATCTTACTGCTTTTCACTTTGCTCACCATTTTTATGAAATTTGACATTTTCAGTCTTTCCTTAGGACAAACTACTAAAAATATGAGAAGTTTCAGTTTGGGGTTCCATATCTACCATGAGAACACCCAGATGGAGACCTCTCCTTACCCTGTCTGCACAAGATACAGGACTCAGCCAGTCACTGGCTGTAGCTGGAGCCACATGGGGGTCGCACATGGCTGTGGCTGACTCGTTATCCAGAGGCAGTGACCCAAGCCTCAGTTTGTCTTCATGCTTCAGGGCTTTGGAGACTTTCGTTCACTGAATTATTTAAATAATAAATCTTTAAGGTATTTCTTTCTTAGGACTTTCTCACTGTTTTTGTGTGAGAAAGTCCTAAGAGAAAAATGTTTTTTTAGTTGATAATGCCACATTAAAGTCAAAAATGACTTGTTGAGAGTTGTCATTGTGATACCGTGTGCCTGGCTATGCACAGACACCAAGCAGTATCCCCAGCGTTGAGCAGAGAGAAGCCAAAAGCGTTGGCTTTTCCTGCCTGCTGATGTCAGGATAGGGAAGGGCACACCCAGACAGGCGGAGACAGAGGGAAATAAATACAAAGCAGTCTCCCCAGCAAAGCATTCGTATAACTTGAAAATGAGATGGAAATGCCAGGGCAAACTTTTAAGTTTGTGCCTTATTGAAGAAAGGGTAGAGCTGCTAAAATTGGGCAAAGGGTCCGGAAGGCACCTGCAGCCACGTTCTCTGAGGCAGGTGGCACAGGCATCCAGGCATCGTCACGTCACTCCTGCTCTGGCCTCATAGCAACCTAGCTGCATCCAGGTCCTCCCGCCCTAGTTTGCAGATGACACAGGAGGCTGCAGAGAGGCTGTGGTCCACCGTATCCGCCAGCACAAACAGCTAGTGAGTGGCGGCAGGTGGTGTACCCCACCCAAGGGAAGCTGAAATGCCATCTTTTTCCCTTTCATTTCTCACTGCCCAGCACCAAGGCACATTTCTCTTTTCTATAGTAGCAGTACAGATTTTCAGCATAACAGAGGACTGTCTGATACAAATTTTGTAGGAGTATTTTCATTTAATGTTTTCTAAATGATAAATGAGAACCCTTCTATAGTATTTATACCAACCTAGATTTTGGCAGGTCACAACTCTACTTGGGAATCTTCCAGAAAAATAGATCCACCAGGAATTGTTTTTCCTCACAGATTTTGACTCGCCTCTCCTTTTTTTCCCTTTCCAATGCTCTTTCTCCCTGCGGGAGAGAGACCGGCCTCAGGGCTGGTGTGGACGTTCTTGCATATTTCATCTCACTTGACAGCCACCTCAGCATGGAGGATTTCACTGAGGTTCCCAAGGTAGCTCTTCAGAGCCAGGGGCTAGGTTTGGTCACTGAGAGAATCAGCTTAAGGGTATTTTTATGTGCATTTATTTAAGACAAAAGTATGCATTACACCAAAGCAGCTTCTGTATGTATTTTGTTGAAGAACGGAGTAGTTAGGTTGAGGATATGGACCGGACCGCGTGGCTGTCATTGTGTGTACCCGGTGCCAGCCTTCTGCCCAGCACCAAGAGCTGCTGAGTCAATGTCAGCTCAGTGAAATTCACACGCCTCACCTGGAGCTCACAGGCTACTTCCATTTATTGTTTTTTGTTTGTTTGTTTTAATTCTATGATCCATATATTTTTTCTAGGAAGGGACGACTTTTTCTGATTTAATTTCCTACATTTTCTCTTTCATATAAAGTTGTAAGTATGTTTTTCCTTTGGATTTTTATTATTTAAGATTTTTAGCCTGCGCAAGACTTTTTCACTAATACAAGTCAACCAGGAAGAAGATCGTTTTTCCACTTCAGTGTTCACTTTGCCCCAAGCATTTCTTTTTTTTTTTCTTTTCTTTTTATTCTTTTTTCTTTTTTATTTATTTATTTATTTTTTAATTTTACTTTTTCTTTTTATTGCTACAGGTATTTCTAAGAAGGGCACAAACAATGACAGTGTTTCAGGAAGAACCTGACCGGCTTCGGTCACCATTGCTGTCTTTCCTGGTTTTGTGTCTGCCTGGGGAGGGCCCAGCTTTCGGGTTCCCATTGAGGGACATGTGAGAGAGGATTGCTTGGGGGCTGCTGCCAGACCTTCCGGCTGACAGTCTCTGCGGAGCTGCTGACAGGCGGCCTGGTGGCCGTATGTTGGCAGGTTTTCATGAATTGGGATTAGGGAATGTTTGTTTACTTGATAACCCATTGTCCACAAGGAGAGGCGGCAGCGTGAGGGAACAGTGCCACCATAATGAGGACACAGCCAACTCCCTACCCTGCCACAGAACCCTGGGCAGTCCCCTTCAGGCTGCAGTTTTCCATCTGGACTGAGGGACTGGCCGGTGGAGCAGGAGAACTGATCACCCTCCATGGGAACGAGGATGTGCCCAGAAATTAGAGTTACTATGGTGGAGGTCAAAGGGAACAGGGTAGAGACAGCAAGGAAACAATATATACCTAGTGAAGGACATTTTCCTGTGTGGTATGTAATGAATGCACTAGATATGCTACTGATTACTGTTTTCATTTGATCCTAAGGAATGTCAGTGTGCATTCTGAGACGTTATAAAAATATAATTGCTATTACCTGATAACCTTTGAGTTAGTGAATTTTAATTTCACATCAGTGAGGTCCTGTTTTATGTTTTAGAGCAGTGCTTCTCCATTGCAGCGTGCACATGAGTCACCCAGCCTCTTATGGAGACCGGGCTCTGACGCAGCAGGTCTGGGTGGGGCCTGAGATTCTCAAGTTCTAACAAGGGCACAGGCGGTAAGATTGCAGCTGATTGGAATGCACCTTGAATCAAGTATTAATATTACTCTTTCAGCTACAGCTGGCCACTATATTTAATAGTATTTCTGAGAAAAAATACATATATTTTAAGTTCTAATTTGAGATCCCAAGAACACAGTCCTTCCCCTCAAAGATGTGGATCTGATTTTATCTATTTTCATGTGGCAATCCCCATATCCAAACCATGTTCATTAAAAACTCCAGTTTCCATCTAATACCTTGGAGACACCATCTTTATTGTATACTAAATTGTATACATAGTGGGGTTTATCTTTCCTTTTTGTAATTTACAGAAAAATCGAGTAGAGAGTTCCATATACCCTCTTTTCTTCTACACACAGTTTTTAATAGCATCTTGCATTTTTATTAATATCTATAGAAATTTTTATTTGCAGAGTACTTTTATTTTAATTGATAAACCAATATCAGTACATTGTTATTAAAGTACGTAGTTTACCTTCGGGTTCACTCTTGCTGCTCATTCTGTGGGTTTCAACAAATTGCTGATGTCGCATGTTCACTGTAGTATCATGCAGAGCAGTTTCACTGCCCTGTGCATGAATCTCCCACCACCCCTGGATTAACCTCCCACCACCCCTGGATTAATTCCCCCACCGCCCCTGGATTAATCCCCTCCACCACCCCTGGATTAACCCTCCCACCACCCCTGGATTAATTCCCCCACTGCCCCTGGATTAACCTCCCACCACCCCTGGATTAACTCCCTACCACCCCTGGATTAATCCCTTTCACCACCCTGGATTAATCACCCACCACGCCACCACACCTGGATTAACCCCCTACCACCCCTGGATTAATCCCTACCACCACCCTGGATTAATCCCCCAACCACCCCTGGATTAACCCCCCACAACCCATGGATTAATCCCTACCACCAACCTAGATTAACCCCCCCACTACCCCTGGATTAACCCCCACCACCACCCCTGGGAACGTGGAGTCTTTCCATTGTTTCATGTTTTCCAGAAGGCCTTAGAGTTGGACTCACACCATATGTAGTCTTTTCAGACTGGCTTCGTTCACTTAGGAATGTGCATTTATGAGTCCACCATCTCTCTTTCTGGTTTGATAGTACATTTCTTATCTGTGAATAATATTCCCTTGTATGGATATACCACAGCTTATTTATCCACTCCTCTGCTGAAGAATATCTTGGTTGTTTCTGATTTTTGACAATTACAAATAAAACTGCTATAAACATTTTTTTGCAGGGTTTTGTGTAGATACAAGTTTTCCAATCCTTGGGTAAATCCCTAGGACTGTGATTGGTGGATCTTACAGTAAAAGTATTCTTAGCTTTGTAAATATCTGCCAAGGATCTTCCAAAGCTTTCACACTGTTTTGCATTCCTAAGAGCAATGAATGAGAGTTCCTGTTGATGTTATGTTTTGGATTTTTAGCTATTCTAATAGGTGTGTAGTGTTATCTCATTGTTTAAATTTTAATTTGCAATTTCTTAACGACATATGATGAGCATCTTTTTATATGATTGTCATTGATAGATCTTTATTGGCAAGCTGTCTGTTCAGATCTGTTGCTTATTGATTCATTGGGTTGTTTTCTTATTGTGGGTTTTTTTGTTTGTTTGTTTGTTTGTTTGTTTGTTTGTTTGTTTGAGACAGAGTCTCACTCTTGTCTCCCAGGTTGGAGTGCAGTGGTGCAATCATGGTTCACTGCAGCCTCCAGCCTCTGGGCTTAAGCAGTCTTCCCACCTCAACCAATGGAGTAGCTGGGACCACAGGCACACCACACCTGGCTAGTTTTTACATTTTTTGTAGAAAAAAAAAAAAAACCTGCGTGCCTAAGTTTTTGTATTTTTTTTAGAAACAAATAAAAAAGCAATTTGCATCACAGGCATGAGCCACCACACCTGGCCTGTTGTTGATTTTTAAGAATCCTTTGTATATGTTGGATACAGGTTCTTTATCAGATAGGTGTTTTACAAATATTTTCTTCCTATCTGAAACTTGTCTCTTCGTCACTTTAACACTACATTTTACAGAGGACACATTTTTAATTTTAATGAAATCCAACCTACTGATTTTTTTCTGTCATGGATTGTGTTTTTGGTGTAGCATCTAAAACCTTATTCACAAACCCAGGTTACCTAGATTTTCGCCTATGTTCTGTTCTAGAAGTTTTATGGTTTTTGCACTTCACATGTAGGACTGTTTTTGATCTCAAGTTAACTTTTGTGTAAGATGTAAGATCTGTGTCTAGATTCATTTTTTTTTTTTTCGTTTGGATGTCCAGTTGTCCCAGCATCATTTTCGAAAAAAGCTGTCCTTTCTCCTTTACTCCTTTGTCAAAGATCAAGGTGACTGTATTTGTGAGGACCCATCTCTCGTCTTTCTGCTCTGAGCTGTTGATCTGTTTGCCCATTCTTCTGCCAGGACCACATAGTCACCCAGTCTTTTTCATAATAGCTCTGCAGTGGCTCTGTAAGGTGAATGGTGTCAGCCCTCCAGATTTGTTCTCTTTACTATAGTTTTGGATATTCTGGGTGTTTTCCTTATCCATATTAACTTTAGAATCATTTTGTTGATAACCACAAAATAATTTGCTGGAATTTTTTTGATTGGGGCTGCATCAAATCTGTAGGTCAAGTTGTAAAGAACTGATATTTTAGCAGTATTGTCTTCCTGTTCGTGAATGTGGAATCTCTTGCAATTTATTCAAGTCTGAATTCTTTCATCAGTTTTATAGTTTTCTTCCTACAACTTTTGTGCATATTTTATCCAGTCTATACTTGGATATTTCATTGATTTATATGGAAATGATACTGTGCTTTTAATTTCAAATTCCCGTCATTTATAGTATCTAGAAAGCCAGTTGGCATTTGCGTATTAATCTTGTGTCCTGTGACCTTCAGTCACTTACTAGTTTAGAAGTCTTTTGTTCTTTGAGGTTTTTCTTCATAATTATATCATCGCAGACAAGTAGTTTCATTTCCTTCCTCTCAGGCTGTATCTTTGGTTTGTTTCCTTGTCATTGCGTTAGCTCCCACAAATCTTGGTAAGTTGTATTTTTATTTTCACTTAGTTCAAAATATTTTCACATGTCCTTTTACATGCAGAAGCACCCCCATGTTCATGGGCAGTTGTCAGGGGAAGGGGCAGATAACTTTCTGCCACCTTCTCAGGTGAAGTGGCTCGCAGGAGTCCCACAGCCTGTTTTCTCCCCATCTTCCAAACTGTCTTCCAGATGGGAGTATTAACAGCTAGTCTATAAATTGAGTTTGAGAACTACCAGTAGAGGTTGTTTCTGTGCTTATGTTATGGAGCTTGAAGGGTTCTTGAGATCGTCTTTCCCTTGAAGTAAGTGATAAACCACACAGGAGTGATTATGGCCCCTTCTCTACACGAGACAGAAGGATGGAAGTGACACAGCTTACATATAACTTACCATGTTGGGCTGATTTCACAGTAACATGACTTACATTGGAGGCCAGTCCCCTGTGTCATTATGCTGATAGTCTAGAAATGTTGATTTCTAGGAAACCGAAGTAACTCAGGCTGTAACTTAAGCTCAGTCATTCTCTTAAGATACAGAAATTATTTAGTGACATCAAAAAAGAAAGTTTAAACGTTTTAAGTTCAATAATTGTTATCTTTCTTTTCTCCAGGCTTATAGTCGTAATACAACTATTTTCCATAGTGTCCCTTAATTTTGACTATCTTCTTTTTGGACCTTTTTTATTAAAGAGCGTAAACATAAAGCCCATTTCAGTGTGGTCGTGGCACTCTCAGTAATGGCTAGTGAATCGACAGATGGACACATAAAGGCCCAGAGATGTTAAGAGGCTTACAGAAGTCACACGCTTGTTTTCTCACCATCTTTCAAACTATATTCCAGATCTGAATATTCATCACTTAGGCCTATTTTGAAAAGCGCTTTACTGAGTCTGTGTGATTGCCCTCTGCTGGCGTTTCTCTATTCTTTATCTCATTTCTGATCAATACATGCTATTTGATCTTTCGCTGATCGTTATGTATTTAGTATACATATTACAGATTGATTTCCAAATCCTGTTAGAAAAGCACATAATAGTAACAAGTACTTCCCTTACCCTGAGAGATAAGGCAGCTACATGTGGTACGTTATCAAGGTGGTTTCTCTTGGTCGTCTTCTTCTTTTTAGCACACGCACAGCCAGGCGGCCCTGGGCGATGGATTTTTCAAGTCCAATCCCTTGCTTCCTGTTGGGACAGCTCAGAGGCAGAACATAGGCTCCAGAGCCACGCGGAATCCAGTGGGAGGCCCAATCCCAGGGCCCGGGCCTGAGACTCACCTGTGCTCAGTTTCCCCTCCTCCCCACTGGGTTCCCTGGGAGCAGTTCCAAAACTACTGGCTGGCTTACAGCTTCTCCCTTCCAGGTCTCCTTCTGGGGAACCCAACCTAGGAACCTTCCATTCGAGCTTGCTAACCTGAGGAAATATTAGAGAATACCTGAGCATTCTGGTTTTTCTTTTATTGGAGGAGGGGTTGGTGGTCTCTACATTTCATTCATTTGGGAGTGGTCTGTGAATTATCACAGTTTAGCTATGGAAAGCGTGGTGACATCCACCTGTCTCCTCTGATCATTGTCTAGACACACATACATAGAGCTCCACAGAGAAAACCAGCATGTATTTTATAGCTGACACCGTTAAATACTTCACAAGAAATAAAGGGATCTGTCATCACTTCTGCTGGGACATCTGCGACGTCTCCTTCAAGTGTGCCAAGTATGAATGTGCGCTCAGTTATGGCAAACAAACTCACTCAGCGCTGATTGGATTCCAGGCTCCATGGTCCCCTTCTCCATGCGCATCCTGCACGCGGAGCTTCAGCAGTACCTGGGGAACCCGCAGGAGTCACTGGACAGACTGCACAGGGTCAAGACCGTCTGCAGCAAGGTAGGTGACGCTGCCATTCTTCCCCACTGCGTGGGAGAACGCCCCCTCCACGCCCTCCCCACAGGACGTGCCCGTGCGGTTTCCTGCCCGTCCTGCCCCGTGCAGCACTGCTGCTTCTGCCTTCGGAAGGCTGGGCGACCCGGTTTGTGTGGCCTGGCCATCGTGGCTCTTGCTGCAGCCTTTGTAGGGATGCTAAGCCTTCCTGGCAGAGCTTGAGTCCTGCCATTCTTACTGCCTGCTACTGTGGAAAGCCGAAACGCAGAGGCATCTTGCCGAGGCTGCCGGCTGAAGCTTCAAGGTCAGTGTGCCAGACCACGCCTGCGCCCCACAAGTGCTCACACTCACCTGCCAGGGGCAGACAGAGGTGCCGTGGCAGTATTGAAAGCTTTCACATCAAAGTAAGTGGTCCTGCATTACGACAGCTGTCCCTCATGATCCTGACCCCAGAGGCAGAGTCAGAGTGTTTTCCGACTCGTTCTTGCTTGTGAAGTCACAGTTAATGTGGGAGGCACCAACCAGCACGTTATTACATTAACTGACATGGGGAAGAAATGTGGGACCCAGAGCCTTCGCTGTTGACGGGCTGTTAGATTATGTGTCTCAGATTAGGAATAATCCCGCCTTTGCTACCCACGTCCCAGTGTTCTGTATAGGTTCAGTGACGTAGGTGTGCGGAAGCGCGTCGAACACTGTGACATCACACGGGTAGTCAGTAGGAGCCGCAGCATACTGTAATTTTTGGAAAAACTAAGATTTTTCTTGCCACATTCCGCCTTTCACTTCCCAGCGGCACTGACAGAAGTTCTGTGGAGTTCCCAGGTGATGTCGTTGTCAGTGTCCCTGGTGAGGAAGGAAGGGCCTCCTTACCTGTGGAGGAGAAGCAGGCACTTCCAGGCACCTGGTGGCCTGGGCTTTGTGCCCACTTCCATTCTTTTAATACCATAACTTGAAAGGTAAAAAGAAAACTGTTTGCTTTCTATACTTTGATCGGTTGATGGAGAATCGTGTTACCAACTTTTTTACATTACAACACTTTTCTTGAATCTTAAAACAGGGTTTAATTTTATTTACAGAAATAGGAAGCACGTGACTTGAAATTGAGAGGTTCTAAATCAATGACTTTCTAAATTGTACACAACTTTTTTTATTATCCTCCATGTCACATTGTAGGAAATCTTTATAGCATTTGAGAGAGAAAATTCTGGGCCGTAGGGTGATTTATGGATGGAGAAGCCAAGTTAGTTGAAGTAGTTTTGCAAGTCAGCTATCCTGGTCCTGAAGTATTTCCTATTTCAGTATTATGCTCCTTAAATGCATACTACAGGCTGGGCACAGAGGCTCATGCCTATAACCTCAGCTACTCAGAAGGCTGAGGCACAAAAATCACTTGAACCCAGTAAGCCGAGAGCAAGCCACTGCACTGCAGTCTGGGCAACAGAATGAGACTCTGTCTCAAAAAAAAAAAAAAATGCATACTCCAGTGTACGCTCAGGGAGCCACTCAGCACCAGCTGTGCAGCAGCAGGGACAGTGGACCAGAGAGCAGGAGCTTCCCACACCGCTGCCCCAGGCACCTGCACTTACTCTGCCTGACAGACACCTATGCCACATTCATGATGAGCCAGCCACTCCTCGGAGTTCCAATATCAACTCATTTAATCCTTATAACAACCCTGTGAAGGAGATGTTATTATCCCAATTTACACATGGGGAAACTGAGGCACAGAGTGCTTAGCTAACTTACTCAGGATTATGAGTTGAACCCAAGTCATCCGGCTCTAGAGCCCATGCTCTTCATCACTTGCCTGCCTTCACCACTGTAACGTGTCCCATTTGAAGGAAGGAAGACTGAGAGTCCTCTCTTCCACCCTGTACCGGTATTTCTGCTCCAAGGAAGGACAGCGCTGTTCTGGGGTCTCTGGACATCTACACAAAAGACCCCCGTGCTGAGTGGGGGCACTGCCCCTTCCCACTGACTGATGTTGGAGATGGGCTCAAGCCTGTACTCTGCTGTGCCGGGCCCTTCTGAGACTCTGTGGGGCTTCCAAGTGACAGCAGTTGACAGCTAAGCATTGAGGGGGTGGGAGAAGCCATAAGGATTAGTGCAGTCACATCCTAGGAACGTTTCTCTTGGGCTGACAGGGTGGGGCCCCCACCAGTGATGGCGCCATCCTGCCTCTCGTACCGTCCGCCAGGCTACAGTTCCACCTGCCTCTCATTGTGTGAATACATCACACTTCAGGCAACACTCATGTTTAAAGATGCATATTTTTTCTATGGCATGATCCAAATATAAGCCAGCATTTCTTGTGGTACTTAATTGAGGAAATCGCAATTTGTTCTAATCCTGGAAGAAAAACAAGCAGTTGGATTTATGGAAAGATGTGTGTTGGGCTTTACCTTAAAGGATTTTCATGGTTAATTTCAATATGTAATTTCTATGCATTCCTTTATGTGCTGACTTAAAATCTGACCCCTTCTTAAGAGAGAGAACCCCACTGTGGCACAGCTGGTGGATGCCTGGGCAAAGAGGAAAGACCCAGAGCGTGACCATGCAGTCAGCCTTGTGTCTCCGCCACCTTGTGCAGCATAAGAAGCGCAGTCATCAGCTTCCTCTCTCACTTCCTTGCACATTAGGGCTCGAGGCAGCATGCGGGGCCTTCCTGACCTTTCTGTGGCTGGTTCAGTGTTTAACTGAAGCAGTTTCCATCTGGATGTGAACCCTGGGCGCTCAGGCACTTTGGGACATGGAGTGATTTGTCTCCCTGCTGTCCAGGACAGCTCTGTCGGGGCTTGTTCATTTGTTCATGCAGCAAATGGCCGTCAGCATCTACTGAGTGCCACATGCTGCCAGTTCAGGGCTGACCACAGCACAGCCTCGCCCTCGGTGGGTTCGCAGTTGGGTAGACCTTGCTTGTGTCACCCACTCCTTTTAGGTTTGCAGCCATCACCCATACATCATGATCATCCAGAATTTAGAAAGGGAAAGTCTGTGTTACGGTAGAATTCCTTTACTCAAGAAGTGTGTCTTGGTCCATTTGGTAGTGCCATAAAGGAATACCCGAGAGTGAGTCATTTATAAAGAAAAGGTTTATCTTGGCTCACAGTTCTGCAGGCGATACAAGAAGCACGGTGTCAGCATCTGCTTCTGGTGTGTCCTCGGGAAGCTTTTCTTTTCTTTTTTTTTTTTTAATTATATATATATATATTTTTATTGCATTTTAGGTTTTGGGTACATGTGAAGAACATGCAAGATTGTTGCATAGGTACACACATGGCCGTGTGATTTGCTGCCTTCCTCCCCATCACCTATATCTGGCATTTCTCCCCGTGCTATCTCTCCCCAACTCCCCACCCCCCGCTGTCCCTCCCCTATTTCCCCCCGACAGACCCCAGTGTGTGATGCTCCCCTCCCTGTGTCCATGTGTTCTCACTGTTCAACACCTGCCTATGAGTGAGAACAGGCAGTGTTTGATTTTCTGTTCTTGTGTCAGTTTGCTGAGAATGATGGTTTCCAGGTTCATCCATGTTCCT